>SNQJ01S0035344.1:55816-84157 GCA_010110895.2 Picea sitchensis
TCCTTTGCAACAACACCTAGTTATGAGAGATCACCTTCACCATATCAGTAGTTGCATGGGAGATGAGAGATGGAGGTTGGTTGAGCAGCAGTTGGAGGAGTTACTTCCGGTTGTACTGGATGGTTGGGATTCGATGATGACCATAGGAGAGTACTTATCATGGATACCGATGGACGAGCTTCTGGTCGATTCCTTGGGATTGACCAAAGCATGTGACGCCTTCCAATCCTACAGTCAGCTGCAGATATGTTTGTTACCCTTTTCTGACACATTTATCATTGACAACAGCATGAGGAGGATAGTAGAGGAGCACAGAGGGATTCTGACAGTGATCAGTCTCACACAGGAGTAGTTAGATGAGATTGGAAGTGATAAACTTCCAAGTTTTCCATGGGATCCGGGAGTTCATTGGGTGAGACAGATGTTTCACTACATGATTACCCAGGTTGCGCCTGAGAGCCACACACTCCACCAGGGGTTGGTCTAGAGTGGGCCTGCAGGGATTTGTCCGATAGAGCGAGGCATCTTTTCACTCTTGGTCATCATGATCAGACATGGAGATGGGTGGACAGGTACTTCCTTTATAGAGATGTCTTTACATATACAGTTTCAGGACAACAGGTCTGATGGTCACAAGTATTTCAGCTTGAGGATCCAGGAGAGGAGGGTCCAGTGTGTATGTAGGGGGAAGACAGTCGTGGTCAGAGTAGTGTAGGGCCAACATGGTGATCTTTGAAAAATATTATCATGGGACCCAAGGATTGCAGGATGGATCATTTCATTGACTGACAGGGGAGAGTGGACCATTGCAGGGGAAAGTTACTCTAACTTTCCATTGAGCTTCAATGTTGAGAGGAGCGCATCGTTTGCAGGTGTCTCACGGAGGTCTTGCAGCACCCCATTTGTGCATCAGCATGAGTAGTTGAGGGAGGACGTATGGATCTTGGTAGAGAATTGGAGGATGGATTCATTCCAAGATGAGGCCATGTGTCATATGCAACAGACTCCCAGAGTTGGTATATTTTAGGGTTATACTTCCCAGGGGCTAGTAGTTCATGACTTGATATGGGACCCAGGGGGCAGCATGTGTGATTGTTCATCTTTGTAGGGGTTCTACTATGTATCCCATAGGTGGACATGGGATCCTGGTATTTTACTTGGAGGGATTTGGGTATTGCTTGAGGACAAGCAATTTTCTAGCAGGGAGGATTGTAATGTCCCCACTTTGGGACATCATCACAGTGCATAGGTTTATGATGACCAGAGTATCCAGATGGGTGTTATAGCGAGTAAAGGGGTTATTGAGAAGCATTGTGAGGTGAAGCATGCATTTCTCATCATATCTCATCATTATGAGCCATTCTGCACAGGTTGGCTTTGGTTCCATTGCATTCCGATGATTTCCATGATTTTGACTATTTTGAGCTATAAGTCAATTAAATTCACTGAAGAGGTAATTTTGGGAACATTACTTGGAGGAACCTCTCAGTGTAATAGCTCATTGGAATCGAGAGGAGAAACACTACAGGATGGGATGGCTAGAAGTGACTTTCAGTGGCCAGGGAAGCCATAAGGAGAGATATGGTGCTTTTCAGAGGTAAAAAGGTTAATTAATTAATTAAAGTGATTTAATCAATTTATTAAATATTAATAAAATGAAAGTCACTTTGGAGGGACAAGGTGAGCCAAAAAGTATAAAGGAAAGGTAAGGGCCTCTACTCATGCATTCATGTATGTTTATCTTTTGGATTTCTGGCTTCTAGCTAGAGGGCCCATCTCTTGGGGGTTTTGAGGGTTTTGACATAACAAACCCTAGAGGACGATTGGGTGGTGAAAGATTCCACCTAGCTTGTCCCAAGCTTGGTCTCGGATATGAAATACTCTCCCACACTAGTTCCAGATATACTCAGTGCAGGAGGGTTCTACACCAGCCACAGGCACAGGAAGACAAGGAGGGCGCACCATTGGGGGTTTCCAGCAAGGGGGGGCACACCATTTATTGAAGGAAGGTTCGTTGCAGGAGTTTGAGGGATCCCTTGGATATTTGAGCACTTGGGTTTTACCTGCATGGCCTTGGCCATGATTTCTAGTGCCTCTTGAGAGAGCTTTATGGTTCGGATTATTTCCTAGAGCAGTGGGACGAATTGGAGAGAAGGAGGGCATTTTTGAGATTCATATCTATTCAATTTGGAGGAGTTATCCATAGCATTTTGGCCTGAGACTTCAGGAGGGGGATCCTATCACTCCGATCTATCATTTGGAAAATTTTGGGCTCATTTGGAGGCCTCCTTCATCAGAGCCGAAATTATAGGGTTTGGCAATTTCAGGAGGGTGCAACTCAATTGGAGGATTTAGCATTTGGAGGAGTTTCCCTTGGTATTTCGGTTTGAGATTTTAGGAGAGGTTTCCACTCATCCCGATCTATAGTTCAGCATCTTCAGCATAGCCTTTGGAGGTCTTTGGCAGTAGGGCCGAAATTGTAGAGATTGATAGTTCCAGCAGGACGTGGCATCTTCCAGTGGGGGTTTGGCACTTCATACGGCCCAGATCTACCATGGCATTGGTCTTCATCTCTTATCCAGCCTTTGGAAGCTTATAGTATCATCCTGGAGCATTTAGTAGTAGCTCTATTGTCTATCTTCTTAGCCATCTGTTGATCATTCCAGTTCGACATCTTCATTGTAGCAGGTTTCTCTATTTCATGAATAAAAGTAGATTTGAGATGTTTTGGCTTCTCTATCATATTGCATATGGTTGAGGTATGTTCCATGGTTATATCTTCTTGTTTATTTCTGAAATACACATATATAACACATCAATAAACCCTAAGGCTGAAATCAAGAGGCAATCCTACAAGTAAACACATCTAAACAAGTAGATGAACAAAGTGTTTGACGAAATGCCACAACCAGAAAAGTTTTAAAAAGACACCAAAACCGTGATGATCCTTGCATAATAGCTTGGGATCATTACACTCTTGTAGAGATCCTTGAGTCCCGGGGCATAGATGCATGGGAAAGGGATAGATCCACTACATTGAAGTGGAATTAGGAAGTGAGGAAAAGGATGAGGATATTGAGGCACTGACAGACAATGATTCAGAGATTGAGACCACTCATGAGCCAGAGAAGCAGCCAAAGAAACCTCAGATACTGGAAAGGGAACAACCCAAGGAGGAGGCAAAACCTTGTAGAGAGGTGAAAGGGGGAACCATAGCCACCCTTTCAGGAGTACCTAGGTACAACACACTCAGGCTCAAGGGCCTTGTACAGGGGAAACACATGACAACTTTAGTTGATGGTGGGGCCATCCACAACTTCATAGATGCGTCCTTAGTGGCCAGGAGGGGGTTACGCACGAAGGAGTTTGAGGGATTCAATGTGGCAGTGGCTGATGGATACATGATGACATGTTTAGACATGATCCTCGACCTAGAGGTCAAACTAGGCAACTACACCTTGACAGACACCTTCTATGTAGTTGACCTATCAGATACTGATGTTGTGTTAGGGGTACAGTGGTTATATTCATTGGGGCAGATTGGGTTCAACTACTAGACATTGACCATGAGCTTCAGAGATGCCAGTGGATCGAGAGTTGTGCTGAGAGGTATGTCTACAGGAGCACCTCGAGAAGTATCAGCAAAGAGGATGGAGCAGATCTTTCATCACGGTGATGTGGCTTACGCAGCAGAGTGTTTGATCACCACACATAAGGATTCTGAGGGTAGGGAGCATTACCATCCACAGATCAGAGAGCTTATGGTTCAGCATGAGCCAGTATTTGGGCCGATACCAATAGGGAGACAGCTCGACAGGGGTTTTGAGCACATGATTGAGTTAGAGGCAGGGGCTACACTGGTGATTACAACACCCTATAGGCACCCCAAGAAATTCAAGGATGAGATTGATAAAGCAATCAAAGAATTGCTCACTATGGGGCACATCAGGCCCATCATGAGTCCTTTTGCATCTTCAGTCATTCTGGTACTGAAGAAGGATGGGACGTTATGGATGTGCATCGATTATAAAGTGCTCAACAAGAAAACGATCACGAATCGTTACCCCATTCCACACATAGATAAGTTGATGGATGAGTTACATGGGGTAGTCTTCTTCACTAAGATTGATCTACGCTCAGGATACCATCAGATCAACATTAGGGAGCAGGACATTGAGAAGACAATGTTCCGGTGCCATTTCAGAGACTTTGAGTTCTTAGTCATGCCGTTTGGATTGACCAACACACCAACCACTTTCCAGTCTTGCATGAATCACATCTTTAGAGGACAGTTGAGGAAGTACCTCCTGGTATTCTTCGACGATATATTGATCTACAACAAGACATGGGATGAGCATCTAGCACATTTGGGGGAGGCCTTGGATATTATGTAGGCACATTCATTATATGCCAAGGAATCCAAATGTGAATTTGGCATGAGATAGCTACTATACTTGGGGCATATCATCAATGCGAAGGGAGTACAAGTTCATCGGGAAAATATCAGGACCATTTTGGATTGGCCAATGCCCAAGAACCTCACAGAGCTGAGAGGATTCTTTGGGTTATGAAGTTACTACAGGCGGTTCGTCAAGGGTTTTTCACAGTTGGGAGCACCACTCACAAACTTGACCAAGAAGGGTGTTTTTCATTGGACAGAGGAGTCACAACAGACATTCGACAAAATGAAGGAGGTGATGGAGCACATGCCCTGTTCTATCCCTTCCAGACTTCTCACAACCATTAGTCTTAGAGTGCGACACATCAGGGATGGGGATTGGAGCAGTTTTGTGTAATGTTCCCAAGCCAATATGTCAAGAACATCACGGTTTTGGGTGTCTTTTTAAACTTTTACTGGTTGTGGTATTTCGTCAAACACTTTGCTGATTTACTTGTTTGTACGTGTTGAGTTGTAGATTGACCTCTTGATTTCGACCTTAGGGTTTATGTTGATGAATTTAATATGTGTTGTAGCAATAAACAAGAAGATATTGTAATAGAACATACGTCAACCATATGCAATATCAGCAAGATGATAGACAAACCAAAACACTTCAGATTTGATTGTATTCATAATAATAGAAGAACATGCTACAATGAAGATGCTGATCTGGAATGCTCAACAAATGGATCCAATAACATAATAGGAGCTGCTACAAAATGCTCCAAGACGATACTATAAGCCTCCCAAAGGCTGACTACACCATGAATACCAATACAAGAAAGATCTGGGCCGTATGAAGTGTCAAGCCTCAAGCTGGAAGATGCCATGCCTTGCTGGAACCCTGAATAGCCTCAATAATTCGTCCCTGCGGCCAAAGATGTCCAAATGCTCCAATGAAGATGCCAAACAGTAGGTTGGGTAAATGCAAGAACAACCCCGATGCTCAAATCTCCAAGACCCCTCTCAAAGTCATGGATCTAGCCTCCCTCCAAGAAATGGTGCGTCCCCCTGGATGCCTAAAACCCTAGATAATTTGGCCCTCCTCATAGAGGCCTCCAAATGCTCCAAAAAACCACTAGAATGATAGATCAGGGCTTGGTTACCTCCCTGGTGAAGTCCCAAGAGAAATGATGAAGATCTGATCTACCAAATGGCTGAAATCACTTTCTAAAGTGTGCTCCTCTCCTCCAGTTCGTCCCATGCATCCAATAAATCAAAGGATCCATAAAACTGCACCGAAATGCACTAGATCTAATGGCCATGATCCTACAATGAACACCCATGTGATAGAATCTCCAGAAGCCCTGCCAATCACCCGAAATAAACTTCTCTCAATGGATGGTGCGCCCCCCTTGCTGGAAATCCCCAATGGTGCACCCTCCTTCTCTTCCTATGCCTATGGATGGTGTAGAACCCTCCTGCATTAAGTAGATCTGAACTAGAATGGTGTGGGAGAGTATTGCATCTCTGAGACCAATCTTGGGACAAACTAGGTGGAATCTTTAACCACCGAATCGTCCTCTAGGGTTTGTGAAGTCAAAACCCTCAAAACCCCCAAGGTATGGGCTCTCTAGCTAGAAGCCAGATATCAAAATGATAAAAATACATGAATGATTGAATAGAGGCCCTTGCCTTTCCTTTATACTTCCTTCTCACTTTGTCCCTCCAAAGTGACTTTCATTTTATTAATATTTAATTAATTAATTAAATCACTTTAATGAAATAATTAACCTTTTTACCTCTGAAAAGCGCCTTATCTCTCCTTGTGGCTTCCCTAGCCATTGAAAGTCACTTCTCACCATCCCATCGTGTATTTTTTCTCCTCTCGATTCCAATGAGCTATTACATTGAGAGGTTCCTCCAAGTAATGTGCCCAAAATGACCTCTTCAGTGAATTTAATTAACTTATAGCTCAAAATACTCAAAATCATGGAAATTGTCAGAATGCACCGAAACCAAAGCCAAACTATGTGGAATGGATCATATTGATGAAAAGGGATGAGAGATGCAAGATAGAACCCAAAATACCTCTCAATAATCCCTGTACTCGCTATAACATCAATCTGGCTACTCTGGTCATCATAAATGATGCAGGAGCATCCCTCACGACAAGCAAAACCAACGTGGAAGCAGAAGACAGCTGGAAGACGTCCAGCGCAAGTTTTTGAATTTTTAAATTTTCCATTGAAGTTGATGCGCTGAACATAAATGAGATCATTTAATTTGGCGCCTTGGAAAGAATGTAATCAGACCTCGAGCCATACGCTCTCGTCTGAGATAGACAGAGGCATTTATAGTAGTAATTGCAGGTAGGTAGATTTGAATTCTTAGATTAGACAATTCTAGAAGAAAGAGGGAAAACCAGGATATAGACACCCTCATTTGTATCACTGTAACATTAGTAACAGGAGCAAGAAGAATCTAGAGCATAGGAGAATAGCAGAGGGTTGTAGAAAACACTCATGTATAGATCTTGAATTAATAGAAGAAGTTGATTCAGATTCATGGTTGTTGTGTTATTCTCTGTGTACGTGTGTTAAATGCTCTGCTTATGAATGTTTCTTCCTGTTAGGCAATTGTTGTTATGTTGTGCGTATGATTCCATGTGTTAGGATTGGAATCTGAGAGAAAGTAAGGTGAGTTACAATTGTTTCTCTTTTGAGCAAGGAGTGCAGTTGAAGTCATCCACAAGGAGTGCGTTGACAGAAGGCTCAGGGAGTTAAAGTCTTGTTCTCAAAGTACTCAGAAGTGAAAGTGGATTTCTAGAGCCATGCAAGGAGTGCACAGGCTAAGGAAGGAGAGTCTCAGTCATGAAACTGAGCAGAAGCTTTGGAGGACTACTGCTACGGCATACGCAGAATCAAAGGAAGCTCAAACAGTTGAAGTGTTCGTAGGTTTTCCGCAAGGAGTGCGTGCAAAGAACCTTGTTGAGGTTGAAGACGTTTAGCAAAGCTCAGGAAGGATAGGCCTCTGATTCGTTGAAGATCAACGTAGATAAGTGTGTCAGAAGCCGGAGAGAAGTGTCGCAAGTTGGCGAAGCGGCAAAGGAATCTCGTGGAGAGATACACTTTTCTCATTTCATGGGTTATACAAGGAAGAATAGACGGTCGAAATCCTCTGAGGAGATTTCATGAAGTTCTAAGGATCGTCAGATCTTGCAGAGGTGCAAGGAGGTTGCGAGGAGAAGATTCCGAAGAGGTTGAAATAGTGAGAAGACAGGAGCCGTCCATCTCAGGAGGACAGGTGGCAGAGATCGGTGATCTCGCGAACTCGGGAGTTCGCAGGTTGAAAACCCAAGTATTGGGTACTCCAAGACACGAGTGGTGAAGTAGCAAGAAGATAGGAGCTGTCCATTTGAGGAGGACAAGTGGAAGAGATCGATGATCTCGCGAACTCGGGAGTTCCAGGTTGAAGAACCAAGTATTGGGTACTCCAAGTCATGAGTGGCGAAGTAGCGAGAAGACAGGAGCCGTCCATCTGAGGAGGACAGGTGGCAGAGATCGGTGATCTCGTGAACTCGGGATTTCGCAGGGTGGACACTCAATTATTTGGTGTTCAAAGTCGTGAGACGCGAGGTCACGAAGTAGCGAAGTGGCGAGAGGCTGTGAGTCATCCATCTGAAGAGGACAAGTGTCAGAGATCGGAGATCTCGCGAACTCGGGAGTTCACAAGGTGAGAACCCAAGTATTGGGTATTCAAAGTCACGAGGACGTGAGAAGCGAGAGGAGGATAGCCGTTGGATCTGGATCGTAGGAGGGTCGTTGGATCCGTACGTGGGATCGTGTATCGGAGCCTCGCGAGAAAAGGCCCGAGAATTTGGCCGCGGGGATCGCAAGATTGCGAGAAGCGATACCCCAACAGCTGGAGGACAGTGTGGGCCATAGCGAGACTGGTAAGTGGGATATAGGTGGCACGAAGCCTCAGGATCTCGCCGTGAGAAGTCCCGAAGTATTGGCGTTAGGATTCACGAGTTTTGAAGTGCCGAGTGATGAGGATCGTGTGGTCACGTGGCAGAGCATAAGGTGGGACCCGCATGGTCGACGGGTGGACACGTGTTTCCTGGAGATAGAAGTCAACATTCCATCGAATTCTCGCATCTCGGGGATTCGTGGAATAGGAGGGTGAAAGATCGACAGTTCAACCTACGAGGTTGCGAGTAGCGAAATCCCTCAGGGAAAGGTCAACGAGTTGACTAACCATCGGGTCTCAGGGATCCGAGAACCCAGTGCTCAACCTTTGAACTCGCAAAGCCATGAGTTCTGATTCCCCGATAAATCAAGGAAGGGGGATCACACGAGAGAACTGTGGGAGCATATTTCCCGATAGGGAAATAGAAGAACCTTGGAGTTCTTCGGGCTGAGAAGAAGAAGATCCTGTGAGCGGACATGCCCGTGCCGTGGTAGGCGCGCGCCTGCGTCAAGTGGTATCAGAGCATAGAAAAGTTTCTTTGCTTTCTGTAGTAGAGGAAAGGGGAGAATTCACCATGCCTCCAAGAAGAAGGGGTAGACAATCACCCGATCCAGAGGAGGGAAGAGAAATGTCCAGAGAAAGAGGTAGGCAAGGACAGAATCCAGACGTGGAAAGAGGAAAGTGAAATCTTCGTGCCAGAATGGAAGACATGGAGATAAGACAAAGGCAAAACGCTGATGTGGGAGATATCAGTAAATCCGAGGATGAAGGTGATGATGGACATGAAGAAAAATAAATCCCAGCAGAAGATGCAGCCAATGAGTGTTTAATTAAGGCTATCGCTCGGATGAGTTCGAAAACAAAGATGGACATTCTAGCGTATGAAGGGAGTCTAGATGCAGAAGAACTACTAGACTGGATTAGAGATCTTGACACTTACTTCGATTACGAAGACATCGAAGATGACAAGAAGGTCAGACATGCTATCATGAGATTAAAGGGACATGCAGCCTTGTGGTGGGATGAACTACAAGCTGACAGGCGTTTCCAAGGCAAGCAGAAAATTAAGAGCTGGGACAGGATTATTGCAAAGATGAAGGCAAAATTCATTCCCAGGGACTGTCAAATTTCTCTGTTCAGGAGGATGCAGAACCTGAGACAGAAGATGATGACAGTGAAGGAGTATACTGAGGAATTTTATAGGTTGAATATCAGGGAAGGTCATCATGAAAGTAATGATGAAAAGGTGGCCAGGTACATGAATGGCCTGAGGTATGAAATTCAGGATGAACTAAATATGGAAACCATCCGAACGGTGGAGGATGCTTACCAATTGGCTCTGAAAGCTGAGGAGAAGCTGAGTCGCAAACAAAGTCAGAGGGGAAGAGGCATGAGTCAGTCCAAAGGCAAGTCAGTTGCCCAAGATAAATACCAGAAGCCCAAGGATGACTGGAAGAAACCTCATACTCAGAAAGAGAGAGGTGGAACCTCACAGAGAGGGCGATATGCTGAGCAAAGAGAAAAACATACTGAGCAGAGAGGAGGATATGCTGATAATGATAGGTTTCCTCGTACCAGAGGTAGAGGAAGAGGAAGAGGTGGAGTAATTACATGCTTCACGTGTGGGAAGAATGGGCACAGATCGTTTGAGTGTCTAGAAAAAAAGAAAGAGACCGGAGAGACTCACATCGACGAGGCACAGAGGTGAGATACTGAGGCAGAATATGATGAAAGCGGAAGGTCGTTGGTGATGCGGAAATTCCTTTTGACGCCAGAGAAGGAGATGGAGAATCCATCACTGAGGAACAGTCTTTTTAGGACTGCTTTCAAAACCAAGGATAGAGTGTGCAAGGTCATCGTGGACAACAGAAGCACCTATAATCTCGTTTCAACTGAGATGGTAGAAAAGCTGGAGCTGGAGACAACTGATCACCCGAGTCCATACAAAGTTTCATGGCTACAGAAGGGACGTCAGGTAAATGTCACTAAACAATGCTTAGTTGACATTAAGATAGGAGGATATAATGATAAAATTCTATGTGATGATATTCCTATGGATGTCTGTCATTTATTGCTAGGAAGACCATGGCAATATGATAGAAATGTAATTCATGATGGGAGGATGAACACCTATACCCTGAAAAAGAATGGGAGAACTCATATGTTGTGTCCAATTGAAGATAAAGAGGTGAAGCCGGAGGTAAATGACACAGTACTTCTCATGAGTGGGAAGGAACTTCTTACGGAAGTTAAGAAGAAGGAGGATCCACAATTCTTTGTGATCAGAAAACCGAGAATTGTTCTGACTAGCACAAGAGTGGACGATTTAACAGGAGAAGTTCAGGAACTGCTGGAAGAGTTCGTTGATATTGTAGTGGATGAACTACCTCGTTCGTTGCCACCGATGAGAAGCGTGAGTCACCATATAGACCTCATACCATGAGCTAGTTTACCAAACAAAGCCGCGTACAAATTGACGCCACAGGAGAATGAAGAGGTTAAAAGACAGGTCCATGAATTGTTGGACAAAGGTTTGGTCAAGGAAATCTTGAGTCTGTGTGTTGTTCCAACAGTACTCAGTCCGAAGAAAGACGAAGGCTAGAGGATGTGCACTGATTCAAGGGCGATAAACAAGATAACTATCAAGTATAGATTCCCATTGCCAAGAATGGATGATTTGATGGATTGCTTAAGTGGGGAAATTTTTTTTTCAAAGATAGATTTGAAGAGTGGATATCACCAGATTCGTATGAGAGAAGGTGACGAATGGAAAACAGCAAACAAATGAAGGTTTGTATGAATGGCTTGTCATGCCATTTGGCTTGTCATGCCATTTGGCTTGACGAATGCACCGAGTACCTTTATGAGGTTGATGAATGAAGTCCTGAAGGATTTCATTGGGAAATTTGTCATCGTGTATCTGGATGACATATTGGTTTTCAGCAAGACAAAGGCTGAACATCTTAGGCATTTGGCTATTGTGATGAAGAGATTACAACAAGAGAAGTTGTTGATAAATATGAAGAAGTCCTCATTCATGAAGATAGAACTCATTTATTTGGGGTTTGTTATTTCTACAAATGAACTGAGGATGGATCCAGATAAGGTGGAGGTAATCAAGAATTGGCCATCACCGAGAAATATTTTCGAGGTGAGAAGTTTCCATGGACTGGCTAGTTTCTACCGGAAATTCATTAGAAATTTCAGTAGAATTAGTGCAGCAATGATGGATACAGTGAAGAAAAGACATAAATCTTTTCACTGGACGGAAGAGGCTGAGAAGAGTTTCAATTTGTTGAAACGAAAGATTACAGAGCAACCGGTGTTGGTGTTGCCAGATTTTCAGAAGACATTCCAGGTGAAATGTGATGCAAGCGGGTTTGTCATAGGAGCAGTCTTGAGTCAGGAAGACAGGCCGATTGCATATTTCAGTGAGAAGCTGAATGAGGCAAAAGAAAAGTATTCCACATATGATAAAGAATTCTATGCCATCATACAGACATTGAAGAAATGGAGGCACTATCTGATTCCAAAGGAATTTGTTTTATATAGTGATAACCATGCATTACAATATGTGACTCAACAGGAAAAGTTGAATCAGAGGCATGTTAAATGGGTTGAATACATGCAAAATTTCACTTTTGTGATAAAACACATTTCTGGTACTGCTAACAAAGTTGTTGATGCTTTGAGCAGGAAATGTTTGTTGTTGCAGGAGTTCAAAGTCAGGATGTTAGGCTTTGATGATCTTGAGGACATGTATGTAGATGATTTAGACTTTAAGGAAGCTTATGAAGCAGCTGAGAATCCAGGTCTCAGAGACAGAAGCCAGTGGATAGAGTATGTGATCCAGGATGGATTGTTGTTCAAAGGCAATCAACTGTGTATTCCAAATTGCTCCATGAGGGAAAACTTGTTGAAGGAGAAGCACAGTGGAGGATTGGCAGGACATTTTGGCCATGATAAGACATTTGCAAAGCTGAGCGAGTCATACTTTTGGCCAGGGATGCGGTCAGAAGTCAAGAAGTTTGTGGACAGATGCAGAATTTGCCAGCATTCAAAAGGAAGGAAACAGAATGCGGGTTTTTATCAACCATTACCCATACCTGAGAAGTCGTGGGATGAAATTAGCATGGATTTTGTATTGGGATTGCCGAGGAAGCAAAGAGGTGTTGATTCAATCTTTGTGGTAGTTGATAGGTTTTCTAAGATGGCACATTTTATCCCATGCCAGAAAACCAGCAATGCGACTCACATCGCAAATTTGTTTTTCAAGGAGATTGTTCGACTTCATGGATTGCCGAAAAGCATAGTCTCAGACAGAGACAAAAAATTCATAGGGCATTTCTGGAGAACATTATGGAAGAAGCTAGGAACAAATTTGATGTTTAGTTCTGCGTATCATCCTCAGATGGATGGACAGACAGAAGTGGTCAACAGAAGTCTGGGAGACTTGTTGAGGAGCTTGGTGATAGAGCACCATAACAGCTGGGATAGCATATTACCGCAAGCAGAGTTTGCTTACAATGATTCAGTGAATAGGAGCACAGGAAAAATTCCATTTCAGATTGTATATGGAATGCAGTCGTGAGGAGTTTCTGAATTGAGGGATTCAGAACAGACTGATACTAGCAGTGCTAGTGCAGGAGAATTCGCTGAAGCGATGAAGGAGCGACTATTGAAGTCAAGTCAGGAGTACAAACGCAGAGCAGATCAGCATCAGAGACAACTTCAGTTTGAAGTTGGTGATATGGTTCTGGCACATTTGAGGAAAGAAAGGTTTCCGAGAGGAACATATAACAAGTTGAAGATGAATAAAATTGGGCCATGTAAGGTCTTGAAGAAAATGGGACAGAATGCTTATGAAATTTAGTTACCAGATGGGATCGGAATATCTCCAATATTTAATGTTTCAGATTTATATCCATATAGAGCTGATGAAGCAGAAGAAAAAAGTGATGAACAGCCAGAATTTTAGTGGCAGAAGAAGATGCCAGTTGCAGAGAAGCCACAGATGGAACAGATACTGAACAAACGAGTGGGGAAGAAAACCAGAAGGAAAGAATATTTTGAATATTTGGTCAAGTGGAAGGGTCATCCAGATGAAGATGCCAGCTGGGAGATTGAAGCAGAAATTCTGAAGCATGGACATACCGTGCAGGAGCTCATGGACAGGAGCCCATGCAAATTTTCAAGCAAGGGAGTATGATGCAGGAGCATCCCTCACGACAAGCAAAACCAATGTGGAAGCAGAAGACAGCTGGAAGACGTCCAGCGCAAGTTTTTGAATTTTTAAATTTTCCCTTGAAGTTGATGCACTGAACATAAATGAGATCATTTAATTTGGCGCCTTGGAAAGAATGTAATCAGACCTCGAGCCATACACTCTCGTCTGAGATAGACAGAGGCATTTATAGTAGTAATTGCAGGTAGGTAGATTTGAATTCTTAGATTAGACAATTCTAGAAGAAAGGGGGAAAACTGGGATATAGACACCCTCATTTGTATCACTGTAACATTAGTAACATGAGCAAGAAGAATCTAGAGCATAGGAGAATAGCAAAGGGTTGTAGAAAACACCCATGTATAGATCTTGAATTAATAGAAGAAGTTGATTCAGATTCATGGTTGTTGTGTTATTCTCTGTGTACGTGTGTTAAATGCTCTGCTTATGAATGTTTCTTCCTGTTAGGCAATTGTTGTTATGTTGTGCGTATGATTCCATGTGTTAGGATTGGAATCTGAGAGAAAGTAAGGTGAGTTACAATTGTTTCTCTTTTGAGCAAGGATTCCTGCAAGGAGTGCAGTTGAAGTCGTCTGCAAGGAGTGTGTTGACAGAAGGCTCAGGGAGTTAAACTCTCGTTCTCAAAGTACTCATAAGTGAAAGTGGATTGCTAGAGCCATGCAAGGAGTGTGCAGGCTAAGGAAGGAGAGTCTCAGTAGTGAAACTGAGCAGAAGCTTTGGAGGACTACTGCTATGGCATACGCAGAATCAAAGGAAGCTCGAACAGTTGAAGTGTTCGCAGGTTTGTCGCAAGGAGTGCGTGCAAAGAACCTCGTTGAGGTTGAAGACGTTTAGCAAATCTCAGGAAGGATAGGCCTCTGAGTCGTTGAATATCAGCATAGATAAGTGTGTCAGAAGCCGGAGAGAAGTGTCGTAGGTTGGCGAAGCAACGAAGGAATCTCGTGGAGAGATACACTTTTCTCATTTCGTGGGTTATACAAGGAAGAACGGACAGTCGAAATCCTCTGAGGAGATTTCGCGAAGTTCTGAGGATCGTCATATCTTGTAGAGGTGCAAGGAGGTTGCGATGAGAATATTCCGAAGAGGTTGAAGTAGCGAGAAGACATGAGCCGTCCATCTGAGGAGGACAGGTGGCAGAGATCGGTGATCTCGCGAACTCGGGAGTTCACAGGTTGAAAACCCAAGTATTGGGTACTCCAAGACATGAGTGGCGAAGTAGCAAGAAGACAGGAGCCGTCCATCTGAGGAGGAGAGGTGGCAGAGATCGGTGATCTCGTGAACTCGGGAGTTCGCAGGTTGAAGAACCAAGTATTGGGTACTCCAAGTCGTGAGTGGCGAAGTAGCAAGAAGACAGGAGTCGTCCATCTGAGGAGGATAGGTGGCAAAGATCGGTGATCTCGTGAACTCGGGAGTTCGCAGCGTGGACACTCAAGTATTTGGTGTTCAAAGTCACGAGACGCGAGGTCACGAAGTAGCGAAGTGGTGAGAGGTTGTGAGCCATCCATCTGAAGAGGACAGGTGTCAGAGATCGGAGATCTCGCGAACTCGGGAGTTCGCAGGGTGAGAGACCAAGTATTGGGTATTCAAAGTCACGAGGACTCGAGAAGCGAGAGGAGGATAGTTGTTGGATCCATATCGTAGGAGGGTCGTTGGACCCACACGTGGGATCGTGTATCGGAGCCTCGCGAGAAAAGGCCTAAGAATTTGGTCGTGGGGATCGCGAGATTGTGAGAAGCGATACCCCGACAGCTGGAGGACAGTGTGGGCCATAGTGAGACTGGTAAGTGGGATACAGGTGGCACGAAGCCTCGGGATCTCGCCGTGAGAAGTCCAAAAGTATTGGCGTTAGGATTCGCGAGTTGCAAAGTGTTGAGTGACGAGGATCATGTGGTCGCGTGGCAGAGCATAAGGTGGGACCCGCATGGTCGATGGGTGGACACGTGTTGCCTGGAGATAGAAGTCAACATTCCGTCGAATTCTCACATCTCAGGGATTTGCGGAATAGGAGGGTGAAAGATCAACAGTTCAACCTACGAGGTTGCGAGTAGTGAAATCCCTCAGGGAAAGGTCAGCGAGTTGACTGACCATCGGGTCTCAGGGATCCGAGAACCCAGTGCTCAACCTTTGAACTCGCAAATCCACGAGTTCTGATTCCCCGATAAGTCAAGGAAGGGGGATCGCACAAGAGAACTGTGGGAGCAGATTTCCCGATAGGGAAATAGAAGAACCTTGGAGTTCTTCAGGCTGAGAAGAAGAAGATCCTGTGAGCGGACGTGCCTGTGTCGTGGTTGGCGCGTGCCTACGTCAATAAATCTCTATAATGTAATGATCTCTCAAAGTGGGGACATTACATTTTGATGCAGGGGGTCCACCCCATTGTGTTTGCAAGTAGGAAGCTCAAAGAGTCGGAGAGACTCTATCCAATTTACGACAAGGAAATGCTAGCGATCATGCATGCTTTAACCAAATTCAGGCAATATCTTGTAGGCAACAGATTTGTAGTAAAGATTGATCATAACAGGCTCAAGTATTTCCTAGACCAGAAAGATCTCACAAAGAGACCAAAAAAGTGGGTCTCAAAGATCCAAGCCTTTGACTTTGACATTGAGTATGTCAAGGGAAAAAGGAATATCGTAGCAGATGCCTTGTCCAGGAGGCCAGCAGGATGTTCGATGATGGGCATTTGTACAGATTGGAAAGCTCAATTGTTGGTGGAGTACTCCAAAAAAAAAAATTCTTGTGAGGTGATGGATGGACAAGTGGTCGATGAGAGAGACCGGGTTCTTGATGACATTATATTCTACAAGGACCAGATCTACTTGGTTCCAGAATCTACCCTGAAGGGGAAAATTCTGAAGGTGTGTCATGATTCGCCTACTGCAGGGCATCAAGGGTACTTCAAAACATATAGGCAAATCATGAGAGATTCTCATGGAAGGGTCTCAAGGATGATGTGCTGAAGCATATCCAGGAGTGCATGACTTGTCAACAGAACAAGTCCGAGCAGACACACCCCGCAGGGCTGCTACAACCTCTACCCATTCCAGAGAAGAAATGGGAGAGCATTTCTATGGATTTCATTATAAGCCTTCCTTGAGTGCAAGGCAGGGGCTGTATATTTGTGGTGGTCGATAGACTGACCAAATTTGCACATTTCTTTTCCATACCCATAGACTACAAGGCCATATAGGTAGCAAAGTTGTTTTTCAGGGAGGTATTCTGGTTGCATGGTTTACCCAGGCAGATAGTCAGTGATAGAGATGGGCGCTTCATCAATGCGTTTTGGCAGGAGCTATTCAGGTTGACAGGCACAAAGCTAGCCACAAGTACCAGCTACCACCAACAGACAAATGGACAGATGAAGATCGTCAACAAATGGGTGGAGGGGTATCTGAGGAACTATGTGGGGGGGAAACAATGCACATGGGTGAGATGGTTACACATAGGTGAGTATTGTTACAACACAACTTACCATATGTCCATCAAGATGTCACCATTCATGGTAGTGTACGGATATGATGCACCCTCCTTTGTGGAGACTGTGTTTGGGGACAATAGGGTCCCAGGGGCCAAAGAATGGGTGGAGGAGAGTCAGAGGATTCTACGGTCAGTGAGGGAGAACTTGGAGACAGATCAAAACTAGCAAAAGATATATGCAGACCAACACAGAGTCGAGCGTAATTTTGAGTTAGGGCATTTGGTTTTTCTACGATTACAGCCAGACAGACAGTCCTCCTTGAAGAGGAGTGGAGCAGAGAAGATGAAGCCGAAGTTTTATGGGTCATACAAAGTCATCATGAGGATAGGCGAGGTGGAATATGAGCTAGATCTACTGGAGGGTAGCAAGATTCATAACGTCTTTCACGTCTCTTGCCTTAAAAAGGTTGTGGGCCAACAGATTAGTATTTCATAGGAGTTGCCACCCTTGGATGAGGAGGGCCAGTTGGAGCTAGTGTCGGAGGAGGTATTAGAGCAGAGAGAGCACAGGTTGAGGAGTAGGGTCATCAGGGAGTGCTTGGTTATATGGAGGGGTCTTCCAGTGCCACATTGGAGGGAGAGCATATTTTGCAGCACCCAAGATTGATGTTGCTTAAAGACAAGCAATCTCAGGAAGGGAGGACTGTGATGTCTCGTTCCTAAGAGTAGGCCAGCAGGGAGTGACTTAGTAGTCTATGTGTTCCTGTAGACTATAGTCAGGCACAAACAGGAAACAAGATGGAGAAACAAGGGTGTATTGATGGATAAACGATGAATTAAGCCAAAAAACTTAGGGAAAGTCACTTAAGCCTAAGTCAACAAAGAATTACAATGAAAAGGTGCTAAAGGGGGACTTAATTAATTAACTATCTAGCTTAGGAGGAAAATCACCTAGCTTAAGTGAGGTCAATGGTGAATTATATTGGGAACGGTATAAAGGGAGGAATTTGACCTAATTCCTCATTATGCATTGTTATGTTTTGATGTTGAGAGTTCCCAGAGGAGGAAGAGAGTCGACTTTACTATTTTGTGGATTTTTGGAGGAAACCACCACCATTGATCGGTTTCGGTATTGAGAGACACACCCTAACCCATCGGATATACCATCCAGGTATTTCATCGTGCTATTCAGGAGTATCCAGTTGCAGTGTGCACAACTTAGCCAGTCAGGGCGCAAGTCAAATTGAGGGTTTGTGGAGATGCATGAGGTTCGAGCTCAGATTGTATTTTCCTTCCAACCCAGTTGAGATCCAACCAGGGTGCATAGATTGAGACACTTTCCATTAGATTCTGATGTTGGAATCTTGTAGGGTGCATCATCCATCCATTTAGGGCGCAACTCTTTCGACGGGACATTTGAGGTTGCAGACGGAACATCAGAGAAGATCCAGGTAAACCCTCCCAACCCAGTTCTGCATTTGGTGAGACGATCATTTTGAGTCCTATAGAAGATGATTCTATTGGTGGAATCATTTGGGGCACATACAGTGTCCCAGGAGGTGCTCAAACCCCCCAGGGGTCAAGATCCAGTGCCTTAAAGACCAGATATGACATCCAACACTCATCCATTTCAGTCTAGAGGCCAGGGCGCTTCTATTGGGATAGTTTCCATCTCATTCCGATGGGTCTAACCTTCTGAACTAGTTTTCCAGCTTGTAGCAGTTATCGTACTTCTCTAGAATCGCTTATTTTGTCGATCTATCCATGCATGCATCAGATCTGCCTTCATCTTCTGATCACGGGTATTTTTATGCTATTTTCTTATATTCCAGTGATGATCCATGAGATCTAACTGATGACTATACTCTATATTTCCAGTATGTTATTGTATTTCCATGCTTGAGTCGCATAATACATATTATTGGGTAGTTGATGTTCTTTGTTTTTGCATGCATCGTCTATATACTGTTTAAACCATAAATATACAACATGCACATGCAATAACCATAAGCATCTCAAACACACAACTGAAATGCATCCAGAAACCCCCAGAGTATCAAATCTAAATATAAAACGCATTCAAAACCCCCTCAGTGTATCAGATCTATGAGACAGAACATTAGATTAGTAGCAAATATCTTGATCAGTGGGATCAGGGATATTTCAAATGTAGGCTCCATATGGGGACATGTGCTTGATATTTTTTAGAAAAAAGGAGAGCATGTGAGAATCCAGAATGTGTAACCTACATCACAAATGTCTCACCATAAACAACATAAGCTCCACATGCATATAGAAACCAACAATTAAAATACAAGTTACACTAATAATAGAAGAAAATGAAATGTTGAAGAAATGAAGTGAAATACAAGGAAGAAGGGTTAGAGATATTTATTTTTACAATGGATTCCCCTTGGGCATCAAATATCATCGTTCAGGATCAAATTGAAGAACTGCTCAGTCATTGGTAGATTTAACCTTTTCTTTGTCCAACCGGTTGAAGTAGAAAACAATTGAACCAACCAAGTCATGGATGCTGTAAAACCTTTGATGTCTGAAAAGTCCTTGTCCAGGATGACTCGTTGATGATCCTTTTCCAAGTTTTATCAACTTGGAGTTTTTCTTGAGATGAGACCACTCAAGAAATATGTGTCCTTCATCATTCAACCAAACTTTGAAGTTTGGAAAACCTTGTAAATTTTTGATAAATTTCTAAATATGATTGTCATCGTTGAATGCTAACCACTGCTCATAATGATATGGAGTTGATAAACAAAAGTTGTTTTCCATTTTCCAATTATCTTGTATTAAATCATCTAATGGTTGAGATGTTGGAAGTGGAACTGTCAAGGAAACTACTTCACTGTTTTCATCAAGGTTGTCGAAGATCTTCTCTAAAGAGATGGTTCCACTTGGTGTGTCCTTGGGGGCAAGTTTCAAGTCAAGGTGTTGTCACCTGATCCTCAACTCCTCTGTCTAGGCCAACTCCTAGTGAAGCCAAACGGGGTAGTCCCTATAAAAATAAATCTAAGGATTTTCTAAAATAAGAAAGAAAAACACTTAATCTAGGAGTTTATTACTTAAAATAAAATTAGATCATTTAACACTTAGCATTCATCTGAAGATTTTCAGGTCCTATCAAGCTTGCCTACTGGGTCTGTCTTTGACCACAGTTAGGCTCTAAGTTTCAACTTTCAAGTAAAGTATATGCTGTTGTTTTATAACAACTAACAGTCCAAGAACTTCTTTCTGATTTGTTATGAGTTATATTTGCGATTTTGGGTGCTCTAGCATGTAGTTTTAGTAACCAGAAGTTAGCACGTGCATACCAAAATAAATACAACACACCTAAAGATCTTTACAACTGAAAATAAAAAGATCTAAGAGACTAATACATGCATTTTTGTACACAGGTATTTTTGGTCAACATGACCCTGGATAAATCCCCCCATGGGGAAAACCATTTTGGAATGTATATGTATATATGAGGAAAGAAGAAGGTGGAATATAGCTAGTACAAAATATAGAGAAACCTGATACAATAGCATCTCATTCTGAGTTGAAATACAAGTCCAAAACCTCCAAGTGTGTCCTAGGAAAGTGTGCCCTACATACAAGCTGGAAAAACCACTGAAATTCCTCCAGAAGCAAAATGTGAGCTCAGATCTGAAAACCCCTCCATAGGAATAAATCTCTACTAGATGGCCTCCCTCTGCAACTAATCTCACTACAATCTGATGGCTAGAATTCCTCCCACAATTGATGCACCCAATCTGGCAAGTGCGCCCTCCACAGGTGTGAAACCTCTCCACTAAATAAACAAGGCAAGATATTGGTAGCCTCCCTCCATGAAAGCTAGCACCCAAAATCAAGCAACCTCATGCAACAAACCTCATGCTCATCCTCCAAGTCTTCCTCTCACAATGAAAAAATGAAGAATGAATGCCTCCTTCGCCCTTCGTGGCCTTCTTAGACATCCAAAAGGAAACCTAAGATATGAATCGTGGATATCATTTCATCTCCCATCTAATCGATGGTTGAGATCTCCCCAAAAATATCTAAATCAATAACCCACTTTGGGTTAAGTTTCCTCAGTCAACTTTATGTCTCTAATTCACCCACTTTGTGAATTAATAGTCATTTTAGGCATAAATGACTAAATTTCACTTTTGACTTAAAACTCCTAAGTCAAAGTGAAATTAAACAAAAGTACAAGGTACAAAGTGTATAGTCCATCCCACATGTGCTAAGGAGAGCACAAGCACATGGGGAACACCTCCCAAGGTACAAAACTCAACATTATCATCACCATAAAATACTTTGCTCATAAAACATTCGTAAATCAAAGAATACAATATCTGCAATATTCAAGAGCATAAAAGAAGATTAGACAACATGCATAAGTGTAACTACTCACATAAGATAAATTGATAGTGCTCGTTAACCAGTGCCTTAAAAGGAGTCGTGGGCAGTGTAGATCGAAGATTTTATTAAGGTAAATTTTGTATTTAGTTAGTGAAGAGTGTTTGGCCCCTTAGGAAGCTCGTTCTCCACTTGGACTTGCTGAGAGTTTACCGAAACCCAATGGTCTCACCAGTAAACTCACCAAAAGTGTTGGATGTACAACACGGTAAACCATATTACTTTGCAGGTCACTTTTAGGCCTTTTCCTCCCAGTGAAATAACAACTTATATGATTGTCCTATTAAACTAGCAAGGTTCAATTACTTGATAAAAGCTTGAAATAGATAGATCACACACCCTACTTTGTAAATAAAGTACTTGCACAAACACTTGAAACTGTAAAGATGGAATTGCAACAATTAAAATTTATGTATCCTTCTTTGTAGTTGAGAAAATATTTACAATATATTTTGGAAACTTGAACACTGTTGCAAGACTGATTGAAAAGGAAAATACTTGAAGTAAAGCTAACTAAGCATGCATGATAGATTAAGATTTGGTTAACATGCATAAAATTAGAGTGTTTGTAGTGTGTCCGATGTACTTGACTTGTGTGTTTGATTACTAGATTTTAAGCATGCATCAATCACAAAAATAAATAAATCACACCAACAACACAAATCCCCCTAACGGGGATGAAGAAACTGGGCACAAAGGGCCTGCTTTTATTGTACTATTACAACAGAGAACCAAAGTTATCTTTAAGATTTTATCTTCTTTATAAAGAAAGGGATTCTTATAAGTGGATTGTTTATATGAATACAAGAAAAAGATAGAAAAATGAAAGACTTCTTTTTGATGAAGTTGAAACCCCCCAAGGTGCCCTGGGAGCCTTGATTTTCCCCAAATTTGGCAGAATCTCCTCTTTAACCTGTATTTTCTGCAATAAAACAGCAAGTAAATAAAGTTAGAAAGCGATGAGAAAATATTTGAAACAATAAAAAAAAATTATCAAAAAAATTTGGAAAATTTTCTAAGGCAAAAATGCAAAATTTTTAGGCCTTTTGGGCAGTTTGCATGGACTTAACTTAGGCTCCTTTGAATGATTATGTTTGCTGTTTTAAAATAGAAAACATAAGGCATCCAATTAGCTTTATAAACAACTTAAAACCAAACAAAAACTCTGATCTAAGTTCTAGGTGAAAAGACCAAAGAAATTGCTTCAAACTTGCCTAGATCTATCCTTTGAAATTGACAAAATTGCAATTAGATCTAGGAAACAAATGAACGCAGCCTTTAGATGTTTAAAATGAAATTTAACACTATTCTAAGCAGCATGCAATGAAAAAAGAAAATAAAGAGAAAGAGTTTTATCGAGATTTTGAGTTTCCACTTGAGCTTGGAAAATTTGAGCTATGGGGTTCTCCTTGATGTGAAGAAGAGGGTGAATGCCTTCCTTAAGAACTTCTTGGACAGAAAAGAGGAAGCAAACGATCTCCTTTGCCTCTCCAAGAGATTGATATTACATGCAACACTGATACCTGCAAGTTCCTGTACTTGGTGTTTCTCTACACAAAAAGCATCAAGAGCACATTAGTTTAAGCAAAAACACACATGTAGTGAAATGTTTGAGTATAGATCAACAAGTAAATTAGATAATAAAAAAATTAAATAACTTACTCCATCTAGATAGAAATATCCCAATGATTAGCCAAATAGCAAAGACATTGTGCATAAAATCAGTGTAACATCACCTCATGTATCCAACATTCATCCACACATTTGAGTCCACACACCAAAGATAGCTCCAAAGTCTTTATTATTCTAGAAGATGTTACAACTTTACAATGCTTGCTTGCCCAAGAATGAACTAACTCAATGAGGGAGGTTGAGCCTGCTTAAATTGCAAATGGGGTGACAATTCCTAAGTGAGCATGCACTAGGGTTAGGTTTAGGGTTTAGGTAATGCGTGGGTGATGAGGGAGTTGCACACTAGTCAAAGGGTAGATGCGCTAGGGACGAGTGGAGTGTCGGTGGAGTGGTGTAAGGTAAAAAAAATTGATGTGGAGTGAATTTGAGTGATGGGAGGTGAGTGTGGGAGTGAAGGTTTAGTTAAGGAATGCATGGGCCCTTTAGGAGATGCGCCATGCTCTAGGAATGCACCACCTAGGAGAAGGGGTCGAGTTCCCACATTAGGATCTCCTCCTGAATCCAGGTCACCTCAATCAAGTGGACCCTACCTTAGTTAAACTCTCATAGGGCCTCCATTCAACTAGGGACATGAAAAAACATGTCTCAATCCTGTTCCCCAGTTCTCCTAAAATTTAGGAGATTAATTTAATTACCCCTTTTTCCGTATTTTTCGAGTAATTTTGATTTTTTAGTGATAATAATCACTTTTTTGCCTCGAAAGATGGGAAATAGGGGTTTACATGGTGTTCTGGACTGGAAAACAACTATAAATATGACATCTAACAATGTTTGATGCCATATTTTTTACATTTATTGACTTAGAATTAATAAATTCCATTTTTGCTGGAATTTAATTAATTCACTGAAAACTTTACAAAAACCTATCAAACCTAGCCGCAATTTCCAAATGACTCAATCAATATGTCCTAGTATGAGCTTATATACATTTAGACACTAGAAATTGTATTTTCCATGCCAAGACCTTCTTGTCAACACATACTCTGGCTCTGGAGCAAGTCTTCTGAGTGAAAAAACTTAGAAATTATTTGATCACTCACTAAGGCAAGCAGAAAAAATAATTAACAAGTAGAAAAAAACACTCCAAAGTATGTGCTCACTCATGATCTTGGGTGGCCAATAGCCTTTTACAATATCTCATACTTAGGACATTTATTACAATGGTGGAAATGCAGAAAAATGGGGTCTTTTGCAAGACCGACGGAACTTTGAACTCTGTCATATGAGCATTGATTGCTCATTCTTTGGCGTCTCTTCAGGAAATCCATCTTGTGCAAACTGGTGGATAACAACTTCAATAACCTCTGTCAATTTCTTGATGGGACCTGTTGAAGAATCTATCTTAGCTAAACTAATTGTTTTTATCTCTGGAGGTTCCTTATCCTTCCATTTTTCCATAAAGGCATCAATCAATTCATTGTAAGTTTTAACTTGGTTATCTTTGAGTTTCGTAAACCAATCAAGATTATCATCATCAATGGATAAGATAAAAAACTTTATCATTATATCTTCATGTAAATCATTGCAACACCATTTATTAAAGCAGTAGGAGACTCTCTTAACATGATGTCTAGCATCAACAACATTATTACTTTGAAAACAAGGCAAATTTTGTAAGCCTTTTTTGGAATCACATGTGGATAACCACTTCTTGCAGAAAGATCAATAGGTTTATAAATATCATCCATTTAGAACAAAAAGGAAAAAGGAAGATGTCTATCGGAAATGGACTGGGACCAAAAATTTATTAAGGATCCTACAAGAAGAAAGCTTGGCTAACTTCCTCCAAAAATCTTCTCAAGTTCAAGGATGAAGCTAAACAAACTATGAGTTCCTTCTTGCAGATTACTTTGTCAAATTATTTTGAAGTGGAGTCACGAGATGATCAAGTTTATTCTAAACAAATAAGAAGCATCAAACAAAGATAAAACAAAAAGGAAAAAAAAAAGTCGTACTTCGGGAATAGAAATATTTATCCCCGACAACGACGCCAAAAATATTGTTGCCTTTATACACACCTTGGGAACGTGGAAGAAATATTCAATCCACTTGGTCTGTCCTTGAGGGCTAGTCTCGAGTCAAGGTGTTTTCACTTGATCCTCGACTCCTCCATCTAGGCCAACTCCTAGCGAAGCCAAGCTGGGTAGTCCCTAGAGAAAATAAACTAAGGCTCAAAACTAAATCTAAGCACAATTAGTATTTTAGGAGTTTATTGCAATAAATACAATATAACAATAAGTAAATCTACACTAGCAGCACATATCATTCATTCATTCACTACAAATGCTTATGAAAAAGATATTCAATCAAAGAGATGCTTGCATGAAAGATAATCAAATTGATACTGAAACTTGCAAGTAAATAAGAAAATGATATCCTTCAAGAAAAATGGAAACGCTTTGCAAATATAAATACTTGAAGAAACTGGATTAAAAGTAAAATAACGAGACCAGTGAAAAATATTGAGATATGTGTAACGTTGCTGAGATGAATACTATCATGTAAATGTCCTTGTAAATTTTCAATTAAAGTTGATTAATATGGAGTGGTTGTTGTGAGTGCAAGCCACTATGTGAGATGTGTGCAATGTGTTGCAGGAAAAAGTAAATCTAATCTAGATGTGGCCTCTAAGAGGCTATCCCTTAGATTGGAGGTTGATCTTGTTGGATGTCCAACAGGGAGAGTATCCCTCTGACTTCACACACAAGCTCGAGATATTGTCGGATGTCCAACACGGGGAGAACCTAGATCTCAAAGTTCTCATCTGACTTCACACACAACACTCTTGCATTTCCAAACAAGCAATAACAACTTAAAATGTTTCCCTATTAATACTACTCCACACTTACCAACCCCGGTTTTGATGAGTTCCCCAGATCGAGCTAGGATCACAACGGTTCAGAGCATACACTAAGGAGCTGAGGGGAAAGGTTTATTTTCAAAATTGAAATGTTGAAATTGAAATTGAAGAAATAAAAACTAATCTAGCAATTAAAAGATTACTTTGCCAAAATGAAATCTAGACTAAGCTAACTATATGATTGAAATCTAAACTAATGTGTTGCGGTGCTTGTGATAAGTTTTAAGGTTTATTTTAACTTTCCCTTTAGATATGAATTGTAAACTTGAGCCAAAATTGCAAAATTGAAACAATCACAAAAGACACTGCTCCCCCTAAGGGGGATGAAGAATGGGAGCTTGTAGCCACACTGATTTTATTAATAGATTTACAACAGTTTGTTTTGGAGTGACTTGTGATCATTCATTAGGGGGATCACAAGTCTTTCCAATGTTTCCAATGAGTTTATTTGTGAAATTGATGTTCCCGGGGGTCCCGGATAGTGCAAATCCACCAAAATTTGGCAGAGTCTCCCCTTGGCTGTCCGCAAACATACAAAACAAAACAAGGTAAATGGGGAAAAATATGGCCAAAAAAGTATTGGAGGACCCTGCAAAATATGTTAGAAATGTACACAATTATTCCAAGTAAAAAGCTACAAAATATGCTAACAATAGATCAAGAAAGCAAGCCAAAACACAAGCTTTCTTAATGACTTTCTTTGTTGTTTTTGGACAACAAGCAAAGATGCACTAAGATTGCCAAATTTTGAAATGAAAGCTTAAGAAAAGAACTGCCCTTTAACCTCTAAAAGTTTAGGAAATTTAAGTATGCTAGCAGGAGACTTTTCTTATGCTAGATATAACCATTAGATGAAACATGAAAGTGCAAAATTAGATCTAGTTTATCTTATGCATGCAAACTTAGATATTAAGAATTTGAAAAGAAAAATAGATCTAAGCACTTACATGCAACAAAGTAACGAAAAAAATTAGAGTTTCCTTTTGAGAAAGAGAGAAAGAAGAAACGTGTAGCCTTGAAGCCCTTGTGCTATGGGGTCTTTAGATGAATTAAGGATTCACTAAGTGTTGAAATCTTTGAAGTTGTGAAGCAACAACTGAGTTCCACCACCACTCCAAGCTATGAGAACATGTAAGCTTTAAAATTTTGCAATAAATTTGTTAACAAAAATTGATGTCACCTACCAAAGAGACTTGAAGAGTATATTAGTCAACCGAAATGTGTATACAAATCAAACTCTCTAAATATAAATGAACAATAGGATTAACAACACGCTAGATAAAATCCTATCCTATAGAGTGACAACACCCTACAAAAGGCCAAATTAACAAATGTAAAAGAAGAAATTAGGGAGGCATTACGTCATAGATTAAGCACAAATGACATCAAGCATCCACACACATGTATAACACACCTTCTTGACCTCCAAAGTCTCTTTTTTCAAAATGAAAATATTACAATAGTATACAACCACAAGCAAGACTCCCCAGTTCCAACTAGTTTACAATGAAGGAGAATGCTTGAATAAATAGCACAAAGGGTGATAATCCCAATGAAGGGGGGCGCACCACTTGGAGAGTGTGAGGACCAAATGGAAGGTAAATCTCATGCCACCACTCAAGTGGATCCCAAAGAGTGATACCCCAACATGAGGGAAGGGAAGAGAGGTCACCACCTCTCAAGAGGTAGGCGCCTCTCTCCAAGAGTGCACCACCTCTTGAGAGGGGGGTGCACTTCTCCTTTAGAAACTCATCACAACACATGTGGGCTGCCACGTACATATCTCTAGCTCTCACTTAAGTCACCCTTCACTGCCACTCACTCCCCATCAAGTTCAGTTAACTAGAGACAATCCAAAACATGTCTCTGACATGTTTCCTCAATAATAGGTATGCTGATTTTTCTGATACTTTTTGTCTTTTATTGACTTTTGTGAGCAAAATTAATATTTAAGTGATTAAAATCACTAATTTCACTTACAAAAGTGGGTATTCTAAGTCCAAAAACAAACACCCCCAAGGTATATAATGCCTCCTAGTACCACTTTTTTAACATATGACTAAATTACAATTAAAATATCCCGTTTTTGCGGGATATTTTATTTTTGCATAAAAAAATTAAAAAACCTAAGGGGGACTTAGCGCATTTCCATGAGACTCTATGAGGATGAGTAGCATGGTAATTGAAATATCCCAGATCCAGCTGATCTGTATATCTACTGCTGATCTAGTGTTATGTCTCACAATTTTGATACTTTGGGGGTTTCTGGATGCGTTTTAGTTATGTGCTTGAGATGTTTTGTGATTGTCACATGTGCATGTTATACATTATGGTTTAAACAAAATATAGATA
>SNQJ01S0035345.1:0-24316 GCA_010110895.2 Picea sitchensis
CTTCAAAGAAACATTTAATAATAAAAAATTAAAAAATAAGCTAATTGATGAAAATATAAAATTTAATTGTAAAGGATAAAAGTAAACTTCTACTTATTTTAATTATAAAGTTTAGGATATTATTAACATTTTGTATATCTATTCCAATAATGTTAATATGTAAATAACTGAGGAACAATCTTAGTTAGCAGATCAGGTAAGAGTAGTTAATATTTTCAACAAATTCATTACAGAGGAAGAAGAAAAAACATTATTCCGGCCGGTGGAGTCTACTGAATTGAAAGAAATTCTCTCCTTTTTTAAGCGAGATAAGAGCCCGGGGCCCAATGGGTGGACGGTCGAGTTTTTCTCCCATTTTTTTGACTTAGTAGGTGGTGATCTCCTAGAGATGGTGGAAGAAACAAGAACAAAAGGATTAACTGCACGTGAACTAAATTCCACTTTCTTGGCATTAATACCAAAAGTTAATAAACCTCAGACTTTCGGTGATTATAGGAAAATATCATTCTGTAATATTTGCTATAAAATAATCACAAAGATTATAGCAAACAAGCTGAAACTTTTTTTGTCGGAGTCACTTTCCATGGAGCAGATGGGGTTTCTGAAAGGTCGCCACATTCAGGATGCGATTGGCACTGTACATGAATGTTTACACAACATAAAAAAATGAGTTTAAAATCACTGCTACTAAAATTGGATTTACAAAAGGCTTATGATTGCATTAGTTGGGACCTGTTAAGAATGATCCTGATTCAAATCGGGTTGAAGAATGATATGACAAAGTGGATTATGAGTTTCATTAGTTCATCGACCTTTGCAGTCTTATTAAATGGAGAAGCTACTGATTTTTTTTAAAGTGGAAGAGGACTTCGCTAAGGATGCCCATTATCACCACTTTTATTTATTTTGGTCATGGAGGGACTAAGACTTTTATTAAAAGAGGGACAACAAAAAGGGCTGCTAACAGGTATACAAGTATCCAGGACTTTAAGAATCCTTCATATTATTTTTGTAGATGATGTTGTTATCATGACAAATGCTACAATAAATGAATGGTGGGAAATAGATAAGATTATAAAACTTTTCTGTTTAGCATCCAGCTTAGTGGTAAATTTACAAAAACGATGGTACTCCATGAAGGACTTACACATCAAGAGCTGGACCCTTTCAAGTGTTTTCTACCTTTTTGTTTCACTGACCTCTCTGTTGGTTTCAAATATCTTGGGTACCATTTGAAAATAGGTTTTCAACGAATTGAAGATTGGAATTGGATGCTTCAAAAATTTGAAAGAAAGATTGGAAATTGGTGTTACAGGTGGTTGACTCTGTGAGGTTGACTTACTCTCCTAAAAAAAAAATTAGAATCCCAGCCTGTTTACTGGATGTCACTTGAGATTATTCCAATTACTGTATTAAATAACCTGAGAAGAATCATGTTCAAATTCCTATGGAAAGGTAATTCTGACTCAAAGTCCTTTCATCTATGCAAGTGGGAACGTTTAACTTTACCAAAGTGTTATGGCCGCTGGGGTTTAAGGAATTTAATTGATTTCAATAAAGCATTGGCAGCTCATACTCTATGGCGAGTCCTTAATAATGAAGGTATATGGCATAATGTTATTGTGGATAAATACTTACCTCATTCGACGATCAAAAACTGGTTCAGGTCTCCTTCCTTCATCTATTTATCGGCATCTTGATTCTGGAGGGGACTAATGAAGACTATTCAGTGGATAACTCAATGGATAAGTTGGTCTCTGGGAAGAAGTCAGCTCATCGAGATCAGCAGAGATCACATCCTGGGTATGGGTAATTTAGCTATCCTCTCTCCTTCATTTATAGATGCTTTAAAAGAGTGAAATATCTATTTGCTTCGTCAGGTTAGATCTACAGTGGAGAACCGGTCAAACTCTGTGTGACTTTCAAGTGAGGATTTAAACTTGAATGAAGAATTGGGGAAGGAATGGAGTCTGTTCCGAAAAACTCTTATCGACTTTGGAGCTCTCATCCAAGATAGAGAAGATGATCTAATATGGACCGGAGGTGACAATTATGGTATTATTACAGTCAAGAACTGATATTTGGCCATGTTGTCTACTCAGGGATTACAAAAAATCAGAGGTTGGCTGAAGACATATTGGAAATGGAATCTTCAAATCAAAATAAAGTGTTTTCTTTGGTTAGTCGTTGAAAACAAAATCCTGACGTGGGAAAATTTAAAGGCGAGAGGATGGGAAGGTCCTTCTCGATGCTATCTATGCAAATGTGAAAATGAAAACACAGACCATATTTTTATCCACTGTAATTTCATAAAATTTGTTTGGGAACGTCTGGCAGCAATTCTGAATTTTAAGTTATGCTGGAAAGGGATAACTTTTTATGATTGTATGCAATCCTGGGTAAATGAAAAAAAGGTCCCATTATTGATTACAACACATACATGCTGGTATACTTGGATCGAAAGAAATTGAGCGATTTTTGAAGAATGGAACTCATCTATTCAGTTCGTTATTCCAAAGGTTCTTGGCCTCTTAAGTTATGAACAGAAGGATATTTTTACGCCCCTCAATCGCTCTATATTGATCTAATCAAGAAAGGATATGATTACTGCCTGGTTCAACTGTGCGGCCCAAGTGGATGGTCAAAATTGTGGAACAAGAGGCATTATAAAGACCCCCAAACTTGTTGGTATACAAATGGTTATTAAATTGTGGCACTGGTACAAATAACAAAGCAGAATTAATGGGCATATGGGCGTCACTCAGATTGGCCATCCATCTTTCAATCCGGCGAATCCAAATCCTGGGGGACTCAAGAGTCATTATCAATTGGTTAAACAACAAAGAAAATTTCCATTCGAGCTCTTTGGAAGGATGGAAGGATAGGATAAATGTATTAATAAACGATTTTCAGGATATCAGCTTTAACCATGTCTACAGAGAGTATAATACAAAAGCAAATTATCTATCAAAGATGGAACTTAAGGAACCAAGCAGCAAAATTATCTATTATCAGTGGATAAATGGAAAGGAGGGACCCAAAAATTCTCTCAATATTAACTAATTTTCATGGTAATGCTACAGGTGCAAGAATGGAAATTTGGGGTACTAGAACCCGATTTTTGGAGATCCTTTCTTGATTCACCGATTAAGGATTGAATTCATGTTTGTCCTTTTTGATGAACTGAAATAGTTTATGTAACGGGATTTTAGTTTCCCTGATTGTGCTATTTTGGGACTACATGGTATGTCAGCGCTCTATGTCGATGAACTAAATTTGTAAACAAATTATATCATCTTAATATAATTGGGAAAATTTTCAATTGAAAAAAAGTAATTCAATATTAAAGAAATAAATACATATTGTATTCTTTATATATATGAAAATGGGATGGGGTAATACTATAGAAATCATAATTTTAAAACTAAAAATTTGAAATATAAATATAATATAAATTAATTTTAGTTTTAAATTTATTAAATATTGTTTTTTTTTTAATATAAACCACTTCAAAATTATAAAAATTAAAAACTTATATTTAAAAAAATTAAGTTTAGTTTTAAATTTATTAAATATTGTTTTTTTTTAATATAAACCACTTTAAAATTATAAAAATTATAAAAATATATTTAAAAAAATTAATTTCATTAGATACATATTATAAATTTAAATAAATATATATTTAATAAACTTATTATTATATTAATAATAATAATTTAATTTTAAATTATAAATTTTATTAAAAAAACAACATTATTTTTTTATTATTTTTTATTAAAATCAACATTGTTAAATTACTTTTTCTCTCCCTATTCACTACCTTTCCAACAACAAAAAAAAATCAAATTTAATTAAAAATTAATCATAATAACTTTAAAGTTTATACCTAACATAAAACTAAAATTTAAGATATACACTCCATTTTTTCCATTCATTTGAATTGTACCTTGAATTAAATTTCATGGTTTCCTATTAAAAAATGGCCACGATATTCTTAGTATGGATGAATTTGAAAAGGTTTGTCATTGAAACATTAAAATTTAAGATATAAACTTCATTTCTTTCATTCATTTGAATTGTAACTTGAATTAAATTTCATGGTTTCCTCTTAAAACAATGGTCACGATATCCCTACTATGTTAAAACAATGGCCACTATATCCCTACTATGGATGAATATGAAAAGGTCTGTGATTGAAACATTAAAATTTAAGATATACACTCCATTTCTTCCATTCATTTGAATTGTACCTTGAATTAAATTTCGTGGTTTTTCCTTAAAAAAATGGCCACGATATCCCTACTATGGATGAATTTGAAAAAATTTGAAAAAGTCTGTGATTAAAACATTATGATTTTCTAGATCATTTACCTAAAATACTATGATTAGATTTGTTTAAATTTATCTTGAAATGGAAAGATTTACTTAAAAGCATGCCACAAATATAGGGTCAAAACCATATTTGATTAATTTCAATTGTGCTTCAATAATATTTTAATCATAATAACTTTAAAGTTGATACCTAACATAAAATTAAAATTTAAAATATACACTCCATTTCTTCCCTTCATTTGAATTGTACCAGAAATTGAATTAATGTAGCAAGAATTGAATTAAATTTCACGGTTTCCTCTTAAAACAATGGCCACAATATCCCCACTATGGATGAATTTGAAAAGGTCTGTGATTACGATATCCCTACTATGGATGAATTTGAAAAGGTCTGTGATTGAAACATTACGTTTTTCTAGATCATTTACCTAAAATACCATGATTGGATTTGTTTAAATTTATGTTGAAATGGAAAGACTTATTTGAAAGCATGCCACAAATATAGGGTCAAAACAATATTTGATTAATTTCAATTGTGATTCAATAAAATTTTAAAATAGAACAAGTTTTGAAGAATTCCAAAGCAACTAAAGTACTTTCAAGAATATTACTAGATTTGTTTAAATTTGTGTTGCAAAAACATTGAATTTGTGTTGCAAAAAACATTGAATTGAAACATATTCATGGATCAAGCCTAATGACTTTTTATGATTAGTAGTTGTCTAACTTTATTCAAAAGTCAAATTCAACATTTTTATGTGTAAAGTCCAATACATTAATTAATATTTAATAATTTTGGTATGATTAGTAGTAATCTAACATTATTTAAAGCCAAATTCAAAAATGTTTATGTGTGAAATCTAGTGCAATAATAGTTCATTTTGCTAATTAAGTTTGAAATTAAAATATATCCATGGAATTTAAAGAGTTCATACCTTTTTTTTTTTTTTTTTTTTTTTACAAAAAAATTTGCTTTATATTCATAGAGATTATAAATTGTTCATTAAAATATAACATTCTCCAAAAACTTCATCAAATATGCTAATGATTCTCAAAACCGGTAGAACAACTACCCATCAAAATGTCACCAATGACTATCTAACTATAGACCTCAATACAAACAGTCAGAACACTTTGGAGCCTATTGCCTTATAGACTTTCAGAAAAAACAAAAGTGACATAGCCGATAGTCTCACAGGCTAGAAAATATCTAAGAACATATGTGGGCCTTCATGATCCCCGACACATTGGAAATATTCTATTTTCCCAGGAGGCCTAAGAAGAGCCTTTTTTGACAGGTTGTCTGCATCATAATTCTCTTCACGATACACATGCTTAAAGGATATCAACTGAAAGTAATTTTTGAGTTCCGAGATCCTATCCTTCCAACATTCTAGGGATATGACCTGAAGTTTTCCCTTGCCAATTAGCCAGTCTATAATAATCCGAGAATCACCCTGCACATAAAAATCCGAGATGTCAAGCCGAACAACAAGTGCGAGAAGAGCCCACGCTCCAAGCAACTCCGCTCTGGTGTTGGTACCCAGACCACAATTGAAAACCCATTTGAAGATTTTGTTCTCATTAATCTGAATGACCCCTCCAGCGCCGCTATTAAGACTAGTTGCACAAGCCACACCATCAAACCACCCAGCCAAGCATTTTTCCACGGGATATTTTGAAATGCTCTGAATCTGCTTTATTCTAATAGTCGGCCTTTGTTCTTTTAAAACCAATAGATACATAATAACCACCTTTTGGACTGATGGATTCCCATTTTCAAAAATCGCGCAATTCCTTTCCAGCCAGCTATGCCAACAAATAAAGGTCGAGAGACTGGGATGGTTAGTATTCAGATTTTTCCAGATCCTCAAAACACTCAGGAATAGAGTTTCTGGACCACAGACCTGGAAGCATTAAAATCTGACTTACTCTAATCCAAACATCCTTGGAGAAAGGTAAATCCACAAACAAATGATATACCGACTCCGACTCCTGATTACACATAGTACAATGGATCAGACCTTCGAAACCCCTGCGCTGCAAATTATCCCATGCTATCACTTTATTTTCCACCAATAACCAGGAAAACAATTTAAATTTTTGAGGGCATTCCCAGTTCCAGAGCGCCTTTCTCCATCCACCAATCGCAAAAGCATAATTCTTACTTTCAGCTACCTCGTATGCTTTTTTAACCGTGAGACTACCCGATTTATCACCTCCGATCCATTTCAAAACGTCTGATATGTTCTGAAGTTGTATGCCACTACTAATAATAGCACTTCTATATGCCTTCCATTCCTCTGCTAGATCCCCAGATAAGTCCAAATTCTCACTAGTAACCTAATTGGTCTCAAAGATACCAGGTCTCGACACTCCCTGAGCCTGAAATAAATAGTTGATCCCTCAAAGGTTTAGCGTCATAATCAGATCTTCAGACAAAAGAGTCGATTCTCCCAAACCAATAATTTGGTCTCTCCCAATAATAATCAAAGTTCTCGAACACGGGTACCAGGCCATCCAGTGCAACAAAATGTACAATGATTTCAGAAGGTATTTCCACGTCTGCGATCCAGACATTCCAGGAGTTGGAACCATCCTGAGCCAATACTCCACTGACAAAGACGATAGATATTTTTCTTTAATTACTCGATGCCATAGGACCTCCACCATTAGATCCCTCCACAAGGTATTAGTTTCCATCGCCCGATTGAAACTAAACAAATTCTGCATCCCCCATCCCCCAAATCTCTTCGACCGAGCAGTATAATGCCAACTAAACAAATGAAAGCCTTTTCTTTTACGATTCCCATTCCAAATAAAGTTGTAGATGACTTGTCGAATTTTGTGGAGGACCGAGGAAGGAATGTTTGCCAAGGCCAACCAATAAATAGGTTGCCTTTCCAAGACAGCCTTGACCAGAACCAAGCGACCTCCCAAAGTCAACCATCGATTGCACCAATGGTTAATTCTATTTTCATATTTGGATAACAGCCAATCCCAATATTCAGCTTTAAACCTGTCATCTTTCAAAGTATAACCCAAATACTTAAATCCATTTGCAATATTATTAACTTCATATGGAAAAAAATAAAATTATGGAGTCCAAGACAGCTGGTTGCACTCCAAATTGATAAAAGGATGTTTTTTGAGAATTAATCATCAACCCTGTAGCGTTGCAAAAGATAGCCAGGAGATTTTGTATCTCCAACCACTCATTAACAGAAGCATTAGTCATTATGAGAATATCATCTACAAAAAGGAGATGGAGAATCCGTAAGAGTCTAGTTACCTTAATACCTGTCACCCTACCTTCCCCTTGTCACTTTTTCAATGCAAGACTCAAGCCTTCCATTACTAAAAAAAGAGCAAAGGTGACAGTTGTAAATTCTAACCTTGTACAATGTCTACTATAAACAGATATTCAGAAAAGAATAGAAAAGATACAATGGCAAATACAAACATTACACAGATATTTTTCCCCTAGAAACCCAAACCAGGAAAACCAACATATATTATATTCATTCATTGTGTTACATTGTTTACAATACAATATACATATAGGAGCCAGCGGAATCCAAAACCCTAACCCAATGACCTGGATTAGTCCAAACCCCTAATTCCTTAATCGAAAATAGAAAACCATCGGCAAAAACCATGTGCCGAAAAAACCACCTAAATACATGACACGTTTCCTGAGGTAGGTGTCATGTTTTTCGAGGCAGAAATTTTTTTTCCGGGGGCTCCGCCCCCCTGCACCCCCGTCTAACCCCCCTGCGCACCCAGCGCATATGCTTAGACACTGCTACTCATGCAAAGAATATAACACATACCCAGCATTCCCCCACTTGTTGTTTTCTTTGGATACAGGGGGTTACAGGGTTACATAGTCAAAAATCCAGGGCAGCAATGCCCATGGATCCTCTACACCAAGAGAACTTCTCAGTGCTCATAGATTTTGTTAATGAGTCTGCAACATTCTTCAAAGTGTCCACCTTCATCAGTGATACTTTCTTTTCTTCAATCATGTCTCTCACAAAGTGATATTGATACAGACCAAATAAAATCCAAATGATCGCGATTAATTTAGAATACACTGCTTGATCCTCTTTGCTTCTTGGCAGAAGCCAAGTCCCAGCATATAGGTATCAATTTTTTTATACCTTGGTGATTGTTTAAACCTCTGAGGACTTTTCAGCTTACGCCTGACTCGCTAGTTTCCTTGCATAGCACTTAAACCTTGGTTGCTTCATAAAAGATTTATTCTTCAGTCCCCATGCGAGGAATGTTGTCTTCATCACATCACTACCTTTAAAATAAAATGTAGTAGAAGCAGGATGTATAAATCTTATAGAGGTTAACTTGGCAGCGAGGAGAAAAAATCTCACCAAAAATCAATTCCCTCAACACAGGAATAACCCTTTACTACTAATAGGAGCTTTGTATTTCTCCACTTTTCCTTATGTATTTAGCTTCTTTTTAAATACCCATTTGTTGTCAATGAGTTTCTTCGATTGGAAACTCCACTAGATCCCAAGCCTCATTCTTATCAAAGATTCCATTTCTTCTTCCATGGCCCTTTTCGAGGAGGATTTCCATCCTTTGAATCCATACGCCTATGTGATAGTTCTAGGATCATCATCGATGTGGACAAAGAAAATTTGAACAATAGATGGACTATACCTTCGGTAGCCTTCTTTCTTGATCTGATCTCCTCAATCCTGGAGTATTAGGATCTTCTTCTATTCATGTTCTGTAGAGTCGCTTCATCATCCTTTAAATCAAACTCTATCTTCTCAGAGTTCTTTCATACTTGGTAGGACTTCATGTTTAGCACAACATCCTTCATTTCTCTAAATGCCACATCTCGACTATACACTACCTTCTTAGTTTCTGGGTTCAAGATTATAACCTTTGAGACCATCTTTATATCCAATAAGATACATTTTCAACCTTCTTATCCAACATACTCATGTTTTCAACGGAACGGTTGAAGATGGTTGATAGGTTATTGAGATAACATCACGGTACCCTGCCTCTACCTAGACTTTGGAACATGAACATATGCATCGTAGCCAAATACCTTAAGATGTGTGAGAGAAGGTTCCTTACCAGTCCATACCTCTTGTGGAGTCTTGTCACCCAACACTGATGAGGGTGATAGGTTGACCAGATAACATGCAGTACCCTCTGCCTCTACCTAGAATTCTTGCCCTAACCCGACACCACTGAGCATGCACCTTGCTTTTTCCATCAGCGTCTTGTTCATCCTTTCTACAACTCCATTCTGCTGAGGTGTATATGGAGTAGTCTTCTTCCTTTCTATACCACACTTCTTACAGAATTCTTTAAATTCATTCCCGTAGAACTCTCCGCCATTATCTGTTCTCAGCACCTTAATTCTTTTCTTTGTTTGATTCTCAACAAGAGCCTTAAACTGTTTAAACTTGTCAAAGACTTCAGATTTATTCTTGAGGAAATATGTCTAAGTTTTCCTTGAGAAGTAATCTATAAATGAAACATAGTACATAGATTTTCCCAATGATGGGACCGACACAGGTCCAAAAACATCACTGTGAACTAGTTATAAAATTCCTTCTGCCCTCATTGCACCAGAGGGGAATCTTACCCGATTTTGCTTCCCATATAGTCAATGTTCACAAAAATCAAAATCCAGAGAACAGTTACACATACCTTCAACCATACCTTTACCATGTGGTAGTCGAAGACCCTTCTCTCCGATATGCCCCAGTCTTTGATGCCACAACATAACCTTTTCTCGAGAGACTGTAGGAGTTATTTCTTCTTCAACTCCAATATCAAGAACAATGGAGCTATTACACCCATCACTAATAGTGCTTTCTAGCATCTTATACATAGTTCCAAACCGAACTCCCTTCATTAACACCATTTCTCCTCAAACCATCCTGCAAGTTCCCTTTTCAAAAATTGTTTTTACCCCTGCATCTTCCATTTTTCTTACAGAAATCAAATTTTTGGCCATACCTGGGATGTGTAGAACACCAGGCAATGTTCTAATCCTTCCATCTATGAGTCTCAACTTGACCCTTCCTCTTCCTATGATTATGGTTGTTGAATCATTACCTAAGAAAACATTACCTCCATCATACTTTTCATATTCGCAGAACCACTCCCTCTGGGGAGTCATATGAAAGGATGCACCAGAGTCAATCAACCATGCCTCATGATATGCATGTGTGCTTGAAGAGGCAAAGTACACATCCCCTCCTTCTTCCTTGGAGGTCTTTTCTTCTGTAAAAGAACATTCTTCAGATCCCTTCTTTTCCTCAACTTTGGATCTACACTGCTTCTTGTAGTGCCCTTCTTTTCCACACCTCCAACATACCCTTACAAACTTTCTAGGAGATTTAGATTTACCCTTAGACTTAGATCTCCCACTTGAGAAATTAGATCTATTTCTTTCCTGGGAATGTCCTCTTGCAAATAATGTGTCTGTGCTATGTCCTTCCATATTCTTTCATCTCATCTCTTCCAACAACAAGGATGAGACCACTTCTTCAAACTTCAAAGAAGTTGTATTACTACCTATGGCCGCAACCATACTACCCCACGAGTCTAGTAAAGAACACAACAAACTGATACATTTATCTTCATCCGAAATTTTAATCTCAACAGATACTAACTGACTTACCATAGTATTGAAGGCATTCAAATGCTCTGCCACCGAGTCTCCATCTCTCATCCTCAAGTTATACAACTTCTTTCTCAGGAATAGTTTATTTACCAGGGACGTAGACTGATACAACTTCCCCAACTTTTCCCATAAATCCTTGGCTGTAGCTTCCTATGACACATTCAGTAATATTGAATCAGAGAGACACAGTCGGATTGTGCTCTTTGCCTTCTGATCCATCTTTTTTCAGTCATTTGCAGAAGTTCCTATAGGTGCAGTACCTGGATCTACCGTGATCCACTGGTCTCTGTCTACCAAAAGATCTTCCATCTTGAGCTTCCATAGCTCAAATATTTTCCCATTAAACTTCTCGATCTCCATCTTCAAATTGCTTGCCATTTCTTTTCACCTAAAAAACAATATCGCAGATCTCCCACTGTAACAAGGCTTATCGCAGTCCCGAGCCAAACGCTTGACCACAAAGGCGTCCCCCTAAAGCCAATAAAGCTCTAATACCAAATGTAAATTCTAACCTTGTACAATGTCTACTATAAATAGATATTCAGAAAAGAATAGAAAAGATACAATGACAAATATAAACATTGCACAGAAATTTTTCCCCTGGAAACCCAAACTGGGAAAACTAGCATATATTATATTCATTCATTGTGTTACATTGTTTACAATACAATACACATATAGGAGCCAGCGGCATCTGAAACCCTAACCCAATGACTTGGATTAGTCCAAAACCCTAATTCCTTAACCGGAAATAGAAAACCATCGGAAAAAAACCATGTGCCGAAAAAAAACACCTAAATACATGACACGTTTCTCGAGGTAGGTGTCACATTTCCTGAGGCAGATTTTTTTTTTTCGTGGGCACTGCCCCCCTACGCGCCCAATGCATACACTCAGACACTGCTACTCATGCAAAGAATATAACACATACCCAACAACAATGGACACCCCTGTCTTATACCTCTTCCCCGATTGAAAAAATCAGTAGGCTCACCATTAATAAGGATAGCATAGGTGGATGAAGAAATACACCCCATAATCCACTTGGTCATCGGAAGAGCAAAGCCACATTGAAGAAGAACAAGTCTAATGTAGTCCCAACTTATACAATCATATTATTTCTTCAAGTCAATCTTGAGGATTAGAGCTTGCAACATTTTCTCCTTTATGATGTGAATACACTCCTGCGTTGTACCTATAGCCTCAATGATTTTCCTGCCTTTTAAAAACCCGAACTATTCTTCTGAAAGAGTACAGGACATAATAGCTCTGATCTGCTTGGATAGAATCTTAGTAATAATCTTATAAACGAGATTACATAAGGTGATCGACCTAAAGTCACCAAAAGATTTCGGACCATTAACCTTTGGGATTAAATCAATGAAAGTCGAATTTAAAGATCTATTCACCATACCAGATAAGCATGATTCTTTGACAACCTCTAAAAGATCATCAACAACCAAGTCAAAAAAATGAAAAAAGAAATCCACTATCCACCTATTAGGACTAGGACTCTTGTCCTTGGTAAAACCCCTCAGGACCACAAGAATATCATCTTTTGTGACCGGATTTTCAAGTATTTGTACCTCCTCCTCTGTAGTTAGCCTAGGGTATAAATGAACCGATTCAATATAATCCACAATTGAATTATGGGAATCTTTATAAAAATAAATGAAATGTCTCATGGCTTCTACCTTAATAGCCTCCTGCCCCATATGCACATGATATTAATCATCCTTGACTTCCCATAGGTGTTTTTTGTTTCTCCTAAAGCTCACAAACCCGTGAAATTTTTTTTTATTCTTATCACCCAATTGGATCCAAATTGCCCTGCTCTTTTGGTGCCATAAATCCTCCTTAGCCATTAACCTCTTGTTCCTTTCATTCTCAAGTACTTTCAAGCGATTAAGAGGCTCAGTCATTGTTGGAAAATCTAGACTCTCTTTGATAAGAGTAACAATTTCATTTTCTATCTAATTAAAAGTCTATTGTTCTCTTTTCTTTTTAACCACTGTCCACTTTCTCACCCTATCTTTTAGAATACTTAATTTCCCAATTAATCTAGATTGTGCCCCAGCTCCCGTAAAGTCCTGCTGTGCATTCCACACTTCTCTTACCAGATCACGAAAAATATTATCTTTTAATAGAGCCGCATTAAACTTGAATGGATAGTATGTGAACTTGATACCTCAACATGGCCCCTCCACTCCAGTTCAATGGAATCCATCAATCCATCATGCAGGTCCAATTCAACTGAAACTCGTGCTAGACGTTTGTCTGTTGAAAGTAGACCAACTTCATCAACTTTCAGGAAGTGACCAAGTAGATTACCAATATCCGTTAGCACTGGTATATTCCAGAGATGTAAGGGAAACCTTGGCAACAACACCCAAACATGCATGAAACTGAAATACTCAGTTGTTGGGTCAAACCTTGTCCTTCATATTTTTAGCATTAAGATGTCGCCCTTATAATGCCCCCAAAAAATTAAAATGATCTTAGCATCCTCAGGATTTTTAAAGAGTATACTGAACCATCCACTTGGTAGAGTCATAATGGTTGGAATATATCCCAGCCGAGGTTGCCAAACCTCCTTCATCCAGTCTGTGAAGGTAATATTAAATTTATGTTTAGAAGAAAATTTCCCTACTAGGGTGCACAATGAAATTTGACATGTCTCCTCAAGCCCGACATCCATACCAGTCACCAAATGACGTCGCATTTTCTTTGGCTTCCAGGATTTTGCCTCCTTCCCTGTTCTAGAATCCTTTAAAATCATTGGTCCTTTTCGAGTGTAGGCTTAAGATGGACCCTTAGAAATCCTTGTGTTTACCAGATTAGTGGTGCTTCCAATCTTGGTACCTATAACAAATTCCTCACCACCAAGTGCCTGATTAGAAACAACAGACAGACCTCCATAACCGGAAGGTGTTTTGTTAAAAATAACACTGCCAGTGTATGTTTTACTAGGTATACTTGGTGAATATGTCTCTAGAAGCGTCTTTTCCAAGGGAGTTAAATGGTTAACTGAATGCCTCTAACTAGCCTTAATACCACATAGCTCATCTACAGTCTTGAAAAGACCGTCCTGGTCCCAATCCTCCTCATATCATGCACCTAGAAAACCATTGTCCTCAAACTCCATCCTAAGAGATTGCCACCTTATCAGTTCTCTGCCAACTCTGAATCTACAGTCCAATCACGAATCGTGGGCCCCTATCTCCAAGTATTCCCGTGAACTAAGGAAATGATGACTTACAAAGAAGCCAACTTATCACATTAAGTATGAAGACAAATGAAATAAAGAACTATCTATGGACCCCTCGGATATTATACCATGAGGGTACCTTCAAAAAGAACCCAGACACAAAGAGACTTACCACTAGAGATAGAGGAAATAACTCAAGGTTCCCCCAAGTGAGCAGGCTATGAAAAATGACAAAAACCGAGACCCGAGGACTGGCCTTCAAAACTAGCAAAGTCCACTCAAGACTCCCCACAAGAACAGGCCTAGTATAACGCCAAAAAACGAGATAACCAGTTACTAAAATCAGAAATCCATCATGAAAGACAACATAACAAGAGCAAAATTGCTAAATCGGGTATCCCGCCAAAAAGAAAATTCAAAAAACCCCCCTCCATCCTCCTCCTCTGAATTTTAAAGAGTTCATACACTTTATAAAATTCTTTAAGTTCTAATAATAAATTTATAAAAAAATGGTAGAAGGAAAATGATATCATCTACAATGTGAAAAGAGTTCATGTTAGTTTCTCAACAACAATCTCTATTTTATGAATACTTAGTACATGTCATTCAAAACATCATCCATTATACACTTGTAACTTTTTAGGACCAAGCTTTGGAATTTGGAATAGCTTCGAGAATGATAAAAAATATAATCTTGTACACCTACACCATCCATTGTACACTTGTATTGTTTTTAGGACCAAGTCTTGGAATTTTCATTAGCTTGATGAGCGAGTACCAAAATAAGTAATAAGACATTCCCCAATTTGAACGACCACTTATACTAAAAAAAGACATGGTGGAATGAATGCATCTCTAGCCAATAGTGTAGTAAGGTAAGATTACCATGCTTGTCAGCCGATGGGAAAGAAAGAAAGTGCATGCCAACGTAGCAAGGCCAATACCCCTTGATCCTTTTGTTGTCACAATGTGTTTACCTCTTAAGCTTGGAACCCTCCAGCCTCTCTTCTTCCCAAAGATCATAAAACAGATAATGTTGATTGGTATACATATCACTATTATGAGTCAAGCATCCATTTCTTGTTGTATTCGACTTGTGTGTAATGTGGTTATAATCCATAGAGAATAAATTAATAGCTAAAACACAACCAATGCTTTGTCCATATACTAGGTAGTTGGTAAGACTTTCCTAGTGATTGAAACACTATGCTTTCTTGTGTAATTTACCTCAAGTTTGGTATTCAAACCATGGTTGATCAATTCAGGGGTCATAAAAAGGAAGGGGCCCATTAAATTTCTCACATGGGACTTGGTAAGTTATAGATGTTCCCAACCTACATGTACATAACTTCATATAAAACATAAAGAAGTATGTATATTGCATAAACATATTTTCCATGCATGATATGTTGGGTGTCATAATCCTTAATATGTAGAAAAATGAAGATATTAACATAAATTGGCAACAACAACTAGTAAGGAAGTTTTTATTCTATAATATTTTCCTTATTTTGATCATTTTTTTAATGAAAACCATGGAAACACACAAAGTGTAACTCAAGAAGGATTAGAGAAAACCAATTCTTTACTATAAACATTACAAATTCCAACCTGTGTGACTACTTGATAGGATTTTTTTTTTGACAATTTATCTACAATGCACAAGCTTGGCAATTGCAATTTTACAAGGTACTATCCTTTCTATTGCTTGTTGTCTGTTATATAATTGCATACTTTTGAAATCATGGTTGATGGTAGAAGTTGCATATCTGATCCAGATTTAGGAGCGGAACGAACTGATTAACAGACTGAATACAACCCTAGAAGTACAAAAAGATGTGCTGACATGAAAACATACAAAATAATCCAGTTGGATTAGGCGAGAGGCCACCCGTATCCACCTGGAGAATGTGTGAGGCTTCAGACAACCCCATAAGTGTAGAACTCATAATAATAAAACAATACAGAAAGACGTGTTGAATAAAAAATGGACACGAGGAGCCAGTTGGAATAGGTGGGTGGTCACCAATATCCACATGGATCAATCCTCCCCCCTTAGAAGACAATGGTCTCCATTGCGTTGAGTTGCCCCATTAGGTGAGGAAATTTCTGTTGGATTTGGCACCGGGTGAGCCACTTGCCTTGGTGTAGGAGTTGCCATGCCTTGACAACCTAATAAAGATAGATTCATTGCTGGCAAGTGCCCTTGACCTGTGTGTCCACTATTTGATTGGTGGATGATTGTTCCATGCAGTCATGGTTGAGCTATTTTGGTTTCAGTTGTTCGATGATCTCAGAGGTGTCCAATAATGGTGAAAAATATGGCCGAAGGAGGTCCACATTGAATACTGGATGCAAACCAAGGAAGGGTGGAGTGTTGAGCTCAAAAGCGTTGCTACCCATAGCCTTGGCGATAGTGTAAAGCCCATAACAAAGAGGGTGAAGCTTCTGATGGGGCCCGGTGAGACACTCCTTCTACAAATGTAACCATACTTTGTCACCAACCTGAAACTGGTGTGGTACCCTGTGTTTATCATGGCGTTGCTTGTACTTAGCATTGGATTTCTGCAAAATCTCTTGGACCTGTTGGCAGATGTGTTGAATCTTCTCAATGAATCTGGTGGCTTTGTCAATCACAGACTGGTCATGGGAAGATGTTGTCTGTGTGGTGGCATAGGAAGTGCAACACCAATGGGTCCCAAGGGTTGGAATCCTAGACCCACCTGAAATGGGCTATGGCCATTGGAACTATGGAGAGCCCTATTATTATTGTGTTGGACATATGGAAGACTCTCGTCCCATGTACGAGGATGCTTAGAATTGTACATGTGCAGGATGTGCACAATCATCTGATTGACGACCTCGGTTTGGGGGTGGAAAGAAGTGGATTTTGTAAGCTTCGTGTCCAACAGAGATCAAAGACTCGACCAAAAAGTGTTGAAAAACTTGTTGTCTCGGTCAGAGATGATGGTTTGTGGTATCCCAAAGTGAACCCAAACTCGTTCGAAGAAGATATTGGCAGTATATGCCTCTTTGAAATTCTTCTTACAGGCTGTGAGGATGTCCATCTTTGAAAATCGATCAACAACCATAAACACGCATTCATTTTCGTGCTTGGTGGACAACAAACTAGACATGTAATCCATGGAGATGGATTCCCATGGCTTCTCAGGAATAGGAAGAGGGGTGTATAAGCCTTGCTTCTTGATGGTTGGCCTGGAAATGGTGCAAGCAGTGCAAGATCTGATATACTTTTTGACTTCCTGTCGAAGTTTTGGCCACTAAAAATGTTTATGAAGAATGACCACAGTTTTCTCTACGCTAGAATGTCTTGCCACCCGACTGTAGTGGGCTTCCCAAATCATCTTTGCATGCTTGCTTGTAGGATGCTCCTGAAGCTTCTGATAGGGCCCGGTGAGACGCTCCTTCTAAAAATGTAACCAGACTTTGTCGCCATCCTAAAGCTGGTGTGGTTCCCTGTGTTTATCATGGCGTTGCTTGTAATTAGCATTGGATTTCTGCAAAATCTCTTGGACCTGTTGGCAGATGTGTTGAATCTTCTCAATGAATCTGGTGGCTTTGTCAATCACAGACTGATCATGGGAAGATGTTGTCTGTGTGGTGGCAAGAGGAAGTGCAACACGAATGGGTCCCAAGGGTTGGAATCCCAGACCCACCTGAAATGGACTATGGCCGGTGGAACTATGGAGAGCCTTGTTGTAACTGTGTTGGACATATGGGAGACTCTCGTCCCATGTACGGGGATGCTTAGAATTGCACATGCGCAGGATGTGCACAATCATCTAATTGATGACCTCGGTTTGGCCATCGGTTTGGGGGTGGAAAGAAGTGGATTTTGTGAGCTTGGTGTCCAACAGAGATCAAAGACTCTTCCAAAAAGTGTTGAGGAACCTGTTGTCTCGGTCAGAGATGATGGTCTGTGGTCTCCCAAAGTGAACCCAAACTCGTTCAAAGAAGATATTGGCAGTATATGCCACTGTGACATTCTTCTTACAGGCTGTGAGGATGGCCATCTTTGAAAATTGATCAACGACCACAAACACGCATTCATTTTCATGCTTGGTGGATGACAAACTAGACATGTAATCCATGGATATGGATTCCCATGGCTTCTCAGGAATAGAAAGAGGGGTGTATAAGCCTTGCTTCTTGATGATTGACTTGGAAATGGTGCAAGCAATGCAAGATATGATATACTTGTTGACTTACTGTCAAAGTTTTGGCCAATACAAATGTTTATGAAGAATGACCACAGTTTTCTCTATGCCAAAATGTCTTTCCCCTAGATTGTAGTGGGCTTCCCAAATAAGCTTTGCATGCTTGCTTGTAGGAACACATAGATGGCCCAAATGGCATAATAGTTCGTCTTGAATGTGAAAATTAGTGATAGTGGCCCATGTACCCAAGAATTGATATGTGATGGTGAAGTATGGATCTTGCTGGTAAAGTTGGGGCCACTCGAATGTTTCATGTACACGGGAATGGAGCACAATGGTGAGTGCAGCCACATGAGGCCGACTGAGGCACTCAATGACATAATTGGAGATACATTTCTTATAATTGATGTTGAGATGGAACTGCTGCAGGTAGGTAGACCACTTATTATGGTGGTCATTCTGCAATTTCCCCTGTGTCTATATGAACTGCAAAGGCTTCTGATCAATGTGTATGATCGTCTCTTTCCCTAGAATGTAATGTTTCCATTGATGACAGGCTTGTACAATGAAATACATTTCCTTGTCATAGGTGGGGTATTTTCGGACAGTATCGGAGAGTGTCTCACTATGGTATTCCACCGGATGCCCATGCTAAGTGAGAATTGCTCCCACAACATAGTCAGATGCATCAGTCTCAATCTCGAATTATTGTTGCAGATTGGGAAAGGAGAGTACTGGAGCTGAGCACCAATGATGTTTCATATCTTAGAATGCTCATTGTTTCTCCTTCCCCCACACGAACTTGTCCCTACCACTGCCCTTGGTCACTTGGTTGAGGGCCCATGAAATATGGGATAATCCCAATATGAACCGTTGGTAAAAATTGGCTAGTCCCAAGAAGCTCTGAAGCTCGGTCAGTGTGGTCGGGGCTGGCCAGTCACAGATGACTTGGATCTTAGCTAGATCAACATGTACCCCATGCTCATCAACAATGTAGCCCAGGTATTGGACCATGTTCATGCCAAAAGAACATTTTTCCAAGTTGGCATGAAGTTTGTGTTGCCCCAGAGTGCTCAAAACATGCTGAATATGCCGCATGTGCTCCTCCCATGTTCTGCTGAAGATGAGGATGTCATCCAAATATAATACCACAAAAGAGTTGGTGAAGGGTCTAAATACATCTTCCATCAACCTCATGAAAGTGGCTAGTGAAAGAGGCGTTCGCCTTCCTCTGGTTCTTCTAGTTCGCTTGGCCAGACTTTGGTGGTAGCGATTGTGGCACTGGGTTCATCATCGATATCCCACTTCCCTCCTTCAGAATTTGACTCAGAATCAAAATTGGCCTCTGAATTGAAAGCCTTTAGCTCAACCACGAGGGACTTCTTTGAGCGACATTCGTCAGTGTTGTGCCAAGGATCTGTGCGAAGTTGTCCATCATTTCCTTCCTTTGTCGTGCGAGGGCTTCCTCGAGTAACATTTTAATAGGATCTCTTGCTCCATCATCTTTCTTTTCTTCTCCCATGGGTTTTTGTTGAGCTCGATGCGACCAATCTGGTAATGGCTCGATTGGTTCAAGTCCCAACTTCTTGTACCCAGACCTTGTCAGGGACATGCACGAAGAAAAATAAATGTGTAACAAACCACTCTAATACCACTGATCTGGATTTAGGAGTGGAACAAACTAATTAACAGACTGAATACAATAAACAAAGAGATAGGAAGAATAACACAAATATCCAATGAACAATATCATCTATTAAATAATGAAATAGGTTGAAACTGTAAAACTGCATAACCAAAACTTGCTTGAATGGTGGTAGTTATCTCTGAGAAGAGATGTGGCTGCTACATGCATTCGTCTGAGCATAATGGATTACAATGAGGCTCCACAGGCCCTTTTCATATTACTCATGAATGCCAAAAACCTAGACATCCAAAAACCTAACCCTAGAAGGTGAAACACCAAAAGTCATGTGGGCCCTATGGGTAAGTTGGTGTAATTTGGTACCTCAACTTCCTAGGGTCATAAATTTTTCATACGACCTCCGTTTTAGGCGCGTGGTAGCCCATTGGAAAGGTATTTCAGAGAGCTACACATTTCACCATAAAAATTTGAAATTTTCTATAGTTTGACTGTGGCAAGTAAAAAAAACAATGTTTAGGGCCCCAAAACAGCCTTGGAAGTACAACAAGATGTGCTGACATGAAAAAATACAAAACAATCCAATTGGATTAGGCGAGAGGCCACCCATATCCACCCGGAGAATGTGTGAGGCTTTAGACAACCCCATAAGTGTATAAATCACAATTATAAAACAGTACAAAAAGACGTGTTGAATAAAAAACGGACACAAGGAGCCAGTGGGTGGCCACCAATATCCACTTGGATCAATATCCAAGATAAAGTACCTGAATCACCTAATGAAAATGCATAGTCCATTGATTTCACCAAAAAATTTACTTTGATAACCTAGTTGAACAAGTTTAATCATTTAACCTAGTAACCCACCCGTAGTTTCAACTTTCTGCATATCTTTACTTGTTATGATATTTTTACCATGTTTTGGATTTTGGTACATGTTCTGATAATTTGCAATTTAAGCAATGTTGCAATTTAGGAAATGTTTGGACAAAGAGAAATGATGGAGAAGGGCATTACTCTGCTTTTGTGCTTTGTAATAGCATCCGTAGTATCAACAATTGCAAGTGTTAATTACGATAAAAGGGACATAGATGCTCTTTTGTGCTTAAAAAAGCCATAAAAGATTAGTAATTTAAATTTATTTTAAAAACTGAAAAATTTATTCAAATTTTAGGTAGCTCATTAAAAGGTTTTTTTTTCCATTTCAAACAACTTATTTAATTGTTTTTTTAATTAAGATACCATGTTCAAATCCTCACAATCAAGAACATAGCATTTTTAGGTGATCTCAAATAGTGACATTGATGACATAATTTATTAGCATCTAGTTTAAAATATAAAAAGCATTCCACTAAGTATTAATGCATAGGTTTATCGAGTCGTATTAATGCATAGGTTTTTTGACATCTGAATTAATGCATAGATGATCTCCAAAGTGGACAGTTCCTCTTAAAAGAATTTTTCTTACTCGAACTTTAATAATTTGGGAATAAATATTAGTGAAATAAACTTATCTTTATATTCCATTTACTTTTCTTTTAAAATTAAAATTAGTGTTATTTATCATTATGAACACATTAAAAATCGTCCTTGGTAGAATCTATTCTTTTAATAGTGCGTAATACTTTGTTGTGCGACAAAAATGTTAATTAAATTTAATATTTTCTCTGTAATTAAATTGTTAATTAATTTAATTAATAATAAATAGTAGGCATGTCCTTACTGATGGTTATAGTCATCTTCATTATATTATATTGTGGGAGGTTTTGTTACCTCGATAATCATTTTTATTTTGAAATTTCTTTTCCAAGAAAAAAAATGTCATTTTTATTCATTATCTAAAAGAAATCACATTTATCATGTGCTCATGCACTTTACAAAAAGAGTGGGCTTGGAGAGACCCCTCAAAAAACATTAATCTATAGCTAACTTCACAAAACCAACTAAAGGTCTTAGCATACCTCAAAACAAGATTGACATTCAAAGATCATATGTATATTATCTATGCAAGGCATTTAGACCTTGCCTAAAAACTATTGTGAATAGGCCCTTTATGATTTCTAAAACTTTAGGAACATAGAACCAAGAATGCAAAAGATATAACATCTTTAAGTAAATACAAAGAGAGATATTGAACTTCTCCTTATACAGCATATCAAATTCAAGTTTTAGAGATGGTGTGGATTCCATCCTTTACTTCCTCCATAATCACCATCTCTTTAGCTACCAATTGTCCTTTTTGTGAGAGCGCATCAACTTCTACATTTTGTTTTTGTTTTCTCTAAAAATTTGTGAATGAGATGAAGTCAAATAGAGAAACTACCTCCTTCAGTTGATCCCCTATCGACCTTAGGGATATGTTTAAGATCTAATAGTGCCCCCTATCCACCAAATAACCAAACTAGAGTTTCCATAAACATGTCATTTTATGTTCATTTCCATAGATTTTTTTAGAAGGATTTTCGAGGCCAAGAATTATGCATTGTTATTTAATCCTCGGGATCCCTAAACCTTCTACACCCCCAACACTAGTGTATTTTTATGGTTGTTGTGGTTCTCCATTAAAGAAGCCCCACTCATGGCTTTTATTTATAGCCAGATCAACCAAATGATTATATTTGTTTACTTACAATCATTCAACTTTATGAAGTAATTGCTTTGATTCATAGATATCATTGAAGGGGTAGAATAATTCTCTCCTCAAATACCATTGAGTTCCTTTCCAACTAAAGTACCCATATAGTCAAGCAAGTTATTGCTTCAAATTCTTTTAGTTCCTTTTTGGTCATCCAACACATAAAATAATCCTCCACTAAATCACATATCCACCCATTCTTAACTTTGGTTAGAACCTCCACTTCAGACCAAATTTGCTTAGTGTATGGACAATGTACAAGTAATTTATTGTTTCTTCACTATCTCTATAGAGAATACAAATTCTTGAGGTTTGTCTAGCTCTTTTCTCCATAATATCTCATCTTAGAGCCTTATTTTTTTTATGGAAAACGACATGAAAATGTGTGTTTTATTTGGGGCCTTTATCCTTCACAATATCTTCCTCCACCATTTTGGTTGATCAACCCCGAAATGAAAAATTGCACGGTACTCCAATTGTACTATGCACACACCCAAGGTTTGGTTTCTTGAGAGGCATAATTCCAATAGAGTTTGGGCAGCTTAAAGTGTTTAGATATATTGTCCTGGGCTATAATATGCTCTCAGGTTCTATTCTAGTTCAGGTTATTGCCAATTTGAGTAAATTGATGTACCTAGATATTAGTGAAAATATGCTCACTGGGAGGATACCTGAAGCTATTTCCCATTTGAATCAATTGATGAACCTATATCTTAGTGGAAATATGCTCAATGGGAGGATACCTGAATCCAAAAGAAAGATTCAATCCATTCGTGACAACGAATTGAATTTAAACAACTTAATTGGACAAATACCCAAATCCATAGGAAATCTTCAATCTCTTTGTTCCATTTCCTTGAGAGTAAACAACTTATCCAGACAAATCCCGCGTAACATAGGTCAATTGAATAATCTCAGTTCTTTATCTTTTGATAAAAATAATATAATTGGATAAATCCCACATAGTATAGTTCAATTGAAGAGTCTTATTGATTTATATCTGAATAATAACAATATATTTGGACAAACCCCACATAGCATAGGTCAATTAAAGAATCTCAATTATTTATATTTGAATAATAGTAATATAATTGGACAAATCCCACATAGCATAGGTCAATTCAAAAGTCTCATTGATTTACATTTGAATATAATAATATAACATGGAAAATCCCACATAACATAGGTCATTTGAAGAACCTCACTTCTTTATATTTGAATAACAATAATTTTTCTCGTGGTACAGTTAATAGTGTTAGTGGTTTGGTTTCTCTAGAATCATTGGGCGTGTCATATAACTCATTTAATGGGTCTTTGGACATAGGTTTGCCACTTTATTTAACTTACTTTGTTGCTCACTCTAATCACTTTTCTGGTGCTTTTCCATCAATTTTGGCTAATTGCATTCAACTTGAACTATTGGATTTTAGGGGAAATAGATTAATAGGGGAGCTTCCTTTGCGCATTATAAATTTTTCTAAGTTGATTTTCCTAAGTATGACATATAATAATCCCCATGGTCATATTCCTCAATGGATAACAAATCTCACCAATTTGCAAGTGTTGGATTTATCCAACAATAAATTCAATGGGAGAATACCATCTAATCTTGAGTGCCTCAAAAGATTCAAAGTCCATAAATCTT
>SNQJ01S0035345.1:24326-48842 GCA_010110895.2 Picea sitchensis
CTAGAAAACCATAATGTTTCAATCATAGACTTTTTCAAATTTTTTCAAATTCATCCATAGTAAGGATATTGTGGCCATTGTTTTAAGGAAAAACCATGAAATTTAATTCAAGGTACAATTCAAATGAATGGAAGAAATGGAGTGTATATCTTAAATTTTAATGTTTCAATCAGAGATCTTTTCAAATTCATCCATAGTAAGGATATAGTGGCCATTGTTTTAATATAGTAGGGATATCGTGACCATTGTTTTAAGAGGAAATCATGAAATTTAATTCAAGTTACAATTCAAATGAATGAAAGAAATGAAGTGTATATCTTAAATTTTAATGTTTCAATGACAGACCTTTTCAAATTCATCCATAGTAGGGATATCGTGGCCATTGTTTAAGAGGAAACCATGAAATTTAATTCAAAGTACAATTCAAATGAATGGAAAAAATGGAGTGTATATCTTAAATTTTAGTTTTATGTTAGGTATCAACTTTAAAGCTATTATGATTAATTTTTAATTAAATTTAATTTTTTTGTTGTTGTTGGAAAGGTAGTGAATAGGGAGATAAAAAGTAATTTAACTGAATGTTGATTTTAATAATAATAAAAAAATAATAATAATGTTGTTTTTTTAATAAAATTTATAATTTAAAATCAAATTATTATTTTTTACAGAAACGGTTATAGATTATATTAATGGGGTGGACTAGCCACATATCCGATTACAAAATGGCCTCGAATTGCTTCGGGCCTGTCTTTCTGAACCATTCTAATTCTATAGCTATAGACTTGTGAACTGAACTAGTTCCTGTACTTCTTCTAATAGAACTGGATTAAATTTAAATGCCGAAACTCCAGTCACTGTTTCATCTTAAGTCTCAGCACTGTTTCAGCATATGTCTCAGCACTGTTTCAACATTTGCTACAGTGGTGTTTCAGCATATGTTCCAGCATTGTTTCAGCATATGTTCCAGCACTGTGTTTCAGCACCGAATTCCGAAGAGGCTAACACTAACCTAATAGCTATTTCAGTGAGCCAGATCGGCTTCGCGTCATTACATCTTTCCGTTGATAGACGTTTTTTTTCTTTTTTGTTACGATCTGCCATTCATTGGTTTGACCCTGGTTATGAATTTCCGACTGAGCTTGCACTTCTTCTGCGTCAGCAATATCGGCCTAGCTTGAGGCTTGCTGGGTTGGGCTTGAAGACCTAGGTAGAGCTGCTTCCACTGGGTCTTCCCCCTTAACAGGTTCTTTGGGGACGGAGACGGATTCCCCTTCAGCTTCTGGCAGCAGGATCTTTGCTTCAGATTGCTTCTCCGATTGCGCTTTTGTCCACCAAGTGGGCCTTTGGCTTCGGGATGATCTTCTTTTTCCAGATGACTTTTCACAGTTCCGGGCTATGTGCCCTGTTTCAAAACATACCCTGTGTTAACTCCCAAAATAGCACCATTATTTTGGTTGGGTTTTATGGTGGATAGCATGGCTATTGATGGTTTCCTCAATTCATTGTTGAGTCTTTTAGCTGCAAAATTTTAGATTTTGGCTTGACTTAAATTTGGATTGTAAAGTCTTCTTTTTCAAAATTGTCATTTTTACTTTCCACGGCTAACTTGTTTTCAAAGGTTCAATGTGCGCTGTGGAAAGTGCCCACTCAACGGTAGGAGATTGTTTCATCAGTCGGCGCGCTGTTGAAGTGTCGAATCTTAAAAGGTTCGTTTAGGATTTTTGAATTCCAAATGGAAAAATGACATAAACTTGAAGGAACTTTCAATCCCTTCTGAGCTCAAATTTAAGATGAGAAGGCAACACCATTGGAAAGATGATATTACATGAATGTGATCAGTATTCATATGTGAAAAAATGGATTTTTGCATTAATTTGAAAATATGCACTTTCAACATTGAGGCAGAATTTTTACGGATTAAGTACATTTGAAGTAAGCTGACTTTTCAGCGTTTTTTTACAGCTATGTCTTTGTGGAAACTATGCCCATTTCGAGAATATTCACGATTTTCACCCGGATCAATTTTTGAATCAAAAGTAAATGAAACCTTTTGGACTATACATGTGGTGGATTATTCCATCAAATCCAAAGGCTTTTTTTTGGGAAAGACAAGTCAAAAGAGGTGTCTTTGGTTAAGTTTTGGTCATTTTTTAAGGCAGAGTATTAGGAATTAATAGAACAGATCATCAAATTCAAATTTGTAATCTTTATGGAGGAGCCTTGGAAGGTTAGTCATCACTTCACCAAACTGATAGAACAGATGTTGGACCCGACACATGAAGATCACCCTCATTTTGAGGATTTATCTCTACATTTGTCTAAATTAGTTTTCTTTACTATTTTTAGCAAAACAGATCCATACTTTTAGGATTTGAAACTGATTGTAAAAGGCTATTAATTCCTATCTTTTCTAAGAGACAAGTTAAATCTTGGATACACTTTGGCTATGTACTTTGACTCTGTTTGTTATAAGAATCATGATTTTCTTTGGTCATTATATATTAGTATGCGTCACATTTTCCATTACTTTATATTTAATTCTATTCAGTTCAGTTGTTTAGAATTGTCATCTTCTGATATAGCTCATGGATATGAATTAGATCTTCTTTATATTCTTGTATGACCCTACAGTTTTGTACTTGGTTATCTTGAATGTTTTTCTTCATGCCTTGATTATTTTCTGTAACTGGTATCTAGTTTCTCGAAGCACTTTTTGTTTAGAGGCATGACATGTTGTCTTTTTGATAAGCCTTTTCGGTTATCCCATTGTTCCAAACACTTGAGTATTAGTGATTTCTTAAGTTACCGAACGTAGCAACACAACCCTAAGTAGTTTCACGGAGTGATAACAAAATGGCCAGATTCTTGGGGCGAGTTCGAAGCTTATCTTCTGGGAGAGCGACAAAGCGAGATCTATTTCTTGATGATAGGCAAGGAATAGACACTATCGAGTTGTAATCATCTATCTGGCGACTCCATGTGAGGCAATTAGGTAAACTCCATTGTTCAAAAATCATTGGTGAGCTCAGGGCGACATGGAAACGAGAATCTTAATAAGAGAGGTATCGCGTTAAGTGATTTTCAAGTATTCTTTGGTTTTCACAATCAAGTACACACTAAAGATAGATGGGACAACAGTCTTCTAGATTTAGTGAGGAGAAGAGGGGGATGTGCGGTGAACATTCTTTGGACTTTCATGACTACATGCATCGATTGCGAGTTGTGCATTGAGGAGATATATTCGAATCAAGCTCTTATTTGTTCATTAGAAGGGATTGCCCATTATTGGTATCGTTCTTTGCCTAATGCAAGTGTTAGTTCATTGGCTGATTTTCATGATGCCTTCCATGTGATGTTTTAATGAAGGAATTTTCGGTTGATCTTCTCTATCCTCAATGTTTGTAATGAGTTTATTTATTGAATGAAGATCCAAATACTCATGATAAATTTGTTCCATTGAGAATATATATCTCACCATGATCAAGAGATAGGTAGTCTTCATGGTGATGACCATAGTATAGATGCTTTCAACAGTATACCACATGCATCTACCACCTTAGACTATTATCTTTGATCAGATTGTTCCCTTTGAAAGTTTAAAGATGATAAACAGAATGATAGATCAGAAATTGAAAGTTTTGGATCTACAGCAAAGGTTGAGATGCCTACATGAAACATTGAGATCAGTAAAGGCAGCTCTCAGCTTTCGGATTTATAAACCAAGGGAAGTTGTCCCAACCATGAAGAACTGAACAGTCCAGATCAACAACCTATCGTATATGTTCCTCCAAAAAAGATCCAACAATCTACATTCATCAATGAAAGGTTGATTGAAGGAAGCTTGGCGAAATTTGCCGAAACCACCGGTCGGTTAGGCGTGACTTGAAGGTATTTCATCATGTTTTTTCATGACCCTATTGCTGATTTGTTGGATTCTTCAGCACCATGAATGTTAAGATATTTACGTCAGAAGAAGATTATCTATATCATCTACTCAAACCTTTCTCATTCACGCATGATATGGTATTGTTATTATTTGGGATCCAAAGATTACGACCAAGATACTTTGTAAATCTGTCGACATGCGGTACATTGGAAGTATGTTGTCACTTGATCAAATAGCCTCTACTTGGTTAGTGTAAAAGTAGATGAAAAATAAGCTCTTATTGAACCGCATTAAGATCATTTTAGTGTTGTTGAATAGATACTTGCACCTAGCATATGGTGCATACTAGCCATGGGCCAATCTCTGTTTTTGTATGTGGAGACTAGGAGAAGCCTGCCCTTGTTACTTATTTAAATGTTGCCTTAAACTACATGTCATGCTTTCAAGGATTGTTCTTATTCCCTGAGGCTGCTTCGTTACTCTTTCCTACGCACCTATCCTTATTGGCCTTTTGGACAAGAGTTTGGGGCTGCTACAATTTCTTAGGATGTTGCTATACCTATTGTGGATGAGAGGCACAACAGCAATGTTATGCGCTTTATCCAAGTGATCACTCGGAGATATAATCTAATTGAAGGGTTGAAGAAATTGCAAGTACAGGACACTCATATTTGTGGGAGAAAACTCTTCATTTCATTCAGAAGCTCATCACAAGGTGTCAAAACAAATGCTCAAGCAAAGAAAATTACAAATTGATTGATTAATGGAATGAATTGTTGAAGGCGGTTACTAGAGAGCGGATCGTCGAGACCGTTTCTGCAATGAGGGCTATGTTATTATTCTAGATTCATCATTGGAAAGCATATCTAAAAAGCAAATAATATCCCATTATATAAGGGTGGTGGCTGCTTTGAGAAGGGACAAAGAGATACTCCTAAAGCGGAGGAGATTTTAAAGACTACACGAGGCAATGGCCGAAGAGGAAAACGAGGCGAATGCGGGTACTACTAAAATTGCATCGGAGACCAAAGCGGGGTTGAATATTGCTGCATTCTTTTTTTCAGAGATATGGTGTGATGAATTTCATAGAGAGGAAACTTTTGCCTCTGCGGTGATGATAAACTTGTCAAGATTTGGAATCCTGATTCCTGGCATTTCACAAAAACTATACGCTCTGAAAAGAGGTATCATTACAGGCTTGTGTGTGTTGGGCTGTAACTTCTCCTCTGCATCTGTTTGGGCACCTCTGTCTTCACTGTTATGCCATTTACAGGCATGGCATCAAGTTCTCAATGACACAGTTGGGTGAAGTGGCTCTCCTTACTGGAAGCTGGCGTTACATTTTACCATGGCAGATTTAATGCGCTTAGACTATTATGTAATTGTTACAGGTTGAAATACATCATGATGAAGTTACAAGTCGGAGGCCTCTTCCAAGAAGCTATGGTGGATTTCGCGATGTCTGGGAGTAGTGGGGAAATTTTGAAATTTTAGGTGGTTAGAGCAGTGTGTGCTCGTGAAAAACCGCAGAAGGTGAATGACTCCATTCCCAATGATAAAGGCTACTGGAGCTACTAGGTTCTTGGTCACCTCACGGTGAGATGCCCATCCCAGTTGGAGACAAATGTTAACTCCCAAAATAGCACCATTATTTTGGTTGGGTTTTATGGTGGATAGCATGGCTATTGATGGTTTCCTCAATTCATTGTTGAGTCTTTTAGGCCAAAATTTTAGATTTTTGAAACTGACTTAAATTTGGATTGTAAAGTCTTCTTTTCAAAATTGTCATTTTTTTACTTTCCACATCTAACATGTTTTCAAAAATTCACTGTGCGCTGTGGAAAGCGCCCACCTTCAACAGCTAAGGACGTCATTTCATCCGTTATTGTATTTGTTGAAGTGTCGAATCTAAAGGTTAGTTTAGGATTTTTGAATTCAAATGGAAAATGACAGCAAACTTGAGAGGGAACTTTTCAATCCCTTCGACCAATTTAAGATATGACAACACCATTGGAAAGATGATATTACGTAGATGTCGGTCGACTATTCATGTATGTGAAAATGGTTTTATGAAATAGATAAATTCAATTTTGAAAATCTGCCTGCTTTCAACAACTATTTCGCCGAAAATTTTGCTAGTTTGCTGTGGAAAGTGGCGAGTTTCTGCAGCTAAGGAGCGTTTTTTTTTTCACAGGCTATGTGCTGTGGGAAGCCTGTAACGGCCAGGATGTTACGATTTTTGCCCAGATCCGCAATTTTCGAATCAAAAGTAAATGAAACCTTTTGGACTAGGCAATTGGTGGATTATTCCATCAAATCAAAGGCTATTTTGGAAAGACAAGTCAAATGAGGAGTCTTTGGTCAAGTTTTAGTCATTTTTGAATATTAGGAATGAATGAGAGCGACTCATCAAATTCAATTTGTAATCTTTATGGAGGAGCCTTGGAAGGTTAGTCATCACTTCACCAACTGTTAGGACAGATGTTGGACCAGCACATGAGATCACCCTCATTTTGAGGACTTATCTCTACATTTTGTGTAAATTAGTTTTTCTTTACTATTTTTAGCAAAAGGCAGATCCATATTTTTAGGATCTTGAAACTGTTTGTAAAAGGATATAAATCCAAAGGCATTTGGAGTTCTAGGGGTTCAATCCCGGATACACTTTGGCTATGTACTTTGACTCTGTTTGTTATAAGAATCACAGTTTTCTTTGGTCATTATATATTAGTATGTCCGAACATTCACTTTATATTTAATTCTATTCAGTTCAGTTTTTCAGAACTGTCATCTTCTGATGTAGCTTATGGATATGAATTAGATCTTCTTTATATTCTTGTATGACCCTATAGTTTTGTACTTGAAGGATTTATCTTGAATGTTTTTCTTCATACCTTGATTATTTTCTGTAGCTGATATCTAGTTTCTCGAAGCACTTTTTGTTTAGAGGCATGACATGTTGTCTTTGCTAAGCCTTCTCAGATTTATCCCAGTGATTCCAAACGCGAGTATTAGTGATTTCTTAAATTTACGAGGGCATGCCAACACAACCCTAAGTAGTTTCTGGTGATAACACCACATCACGAAGCAGGAGGTTCTCAATCGATCTTACGGGTCCAAAGAGTAGTTTCTCTTGGAGGATGATTTCTGCTGGGAAGCCCTTGTTGAATTCCATCTCTACACAGATCCAGGCGAAGGTGGAGTTGATTGGGCCAGCTTCAGGGAATTTGCATAGAAATTTCCCTATGCCATTTTTTGATAGATTCAAGAGATTTGTCCCCCAGGAAGTGCAGGGGAAGTGACGGGAGATGCACCCGGACTGGAGCAGAAGAAATAGAGGTCGTTGTTGGATCAAAGTCAGGGGTCCACTGCTGCATGGACAACCCTGCTCTCCCTCAGAACCACGCCCCAGATATGGAAACCAAGTCTCTTTCATCGAAAGATTCAAAGATAGCTGCGAAAAAAACCCTTCGCAAAGGGGAAGACTGAAACCTCATCCACAAGAAGCGGGGACCATTTAGAGTTGATCCAGGAGCGAAGATCAACCAACGGACTTCGGCCAGGCCAGATTGAACACCGCAAACGGGGCATGCTGGCGGTGAGGCTTACACTAGTGCTTCGCCGGCATCTGGATAAGCTACGGAGCTTCAACAATCGAAGTATTTAGAGCAGAGGAACCCCCTCGAGGGAAGCCATATCCTTGAAAGAAGCCCGTCTCTCACGTCCCATAGAGGGACCCTGTTCTGGGAGGGGGAGGGTGGAGCCACTCCCATAGGGCTTGGAAAAAGAAGAGCTCGAGCAAAGAGCGGTAGCCGTATCATGGAGGATGGGATATACACGCAAAACCCCATGAATGTTGGGAGAAACCTTACTTGGACAATATATAAAATCAAATTATTATTATAGGTTGAGAAGGGACATGGGGGTGGGCTTTGATCCCTTATGTGTACGCAGTCCGCGATACCATTTATTATAGTATCTCACGGAATTGCAACCACACGTTCGACCATTACCTCAGGGTGTCCCCATGGCTACAGGTAAATCCCTGCGAGAATTGAACCTTGCCAAATGGTGAAAAACTCCTTGCTTCCACCATTGGATCAACCCCTTGGGCCAAAATCAAAATTATTATTATTAATATAATAATAATTTGATTAAATATATTTATTTAAATTTATAATATGTATCTAATGAAATTAATTTTTTTTTAAATATAAGTTTTAATTTTATAATTTTAAAGTGGTTTATATTAAAAAACAAAGCAATATTTAATAAATTTAAAACTAAAATTAATTTTTTAAATATAAGTTTTAATTTTTGCGTTTGAAATTAGTTTATATTTAAAAAAGCAATATTTAATAAATTTAAAACTAAAATTAATTTTTATTTATATTTATATTTCAAATTTTTAGTTTAAAATTATGGTTCTATAGTCAAGTACCCCATCCCATTTTTCATATATAAGGAATATAGTAATATTTATTTCTTTAGCGATAATTTTTTTTCAATTGAAAATTTCCCATATTATATTAAGATGATATAATTTGTTTACAAATTCAGTTCATCGACATAGGGCGATGACATACCATGTAGTCCCAAAATAGCAGAATCAGGGAAACTAAAATCCCGTTACATAAACTATTTCAGTTCATCAAAAAGGACAAGCATGAATTCAATCCTTAATCTGTGAATCAAGAAAGGATCTCCAAAAATCGAGTTCCAGTACCCCGAATTTCCATTCTTGCACCTATAGCATTACCATGAAAATTAGTAAATATTGAGAGAATTTTTGGGTCCCTCCTTTCCATTTATCCACTGATAATAGATAATTTTGCCGCTTGATTCCTTTAGTGCCAACTTTGATAGTAGATATGCTTCTGAATTATACTAGATATGGTTAAAGTTGATATCTTGAAAATCATTTATTAATACTTTTATCCTGTTCTTCCATCCTTCCAAAGAGCTCGAATGGAAATTTGCTTTGTTGTTTAACCAATCGATAATGACTCTTGAGTCCCCTAGGATTTGGATTTGCCAGATTGAAAGATGGATGGCCAATCTGAGTGATGCCCATACACCCATTAATTCTTCTTTGTTATTTGTACTGGTGCCACAATTTAATAACCATTTGTATACCAACAAGTTTGGGGGTCTTTATAATGCCTCTTGTTCCACAATTTTGACCATCCACTTGGGCCGCACAGTCGAACCAGGAAGTAATCATATCCTTTCTTGATTGGATCAATATAGAGTGATTGAGGGGCGTAAAAATATCCTTTTGTTCATAGCTTCAGAGGCCAAGAACCTTTGGAATAATGAACTGAATAGATGGGTTCCATTCTTCAAAAATCGCTTGATTTCTTTCAATCCAAGTATACCAGCATGTATGCGTTGCAACCAATAATGGGACCTTTTTTCATTTACCCAGGATTGCATACAATTAGAAAAAGTTATCCCTTTCCAGCATAACTTAAAATTCAGAATTGCTGCTAGACGTTCCCAAACAAATTTTATGAAATTACAGTGGATAAAAATATGGTCTATGTTTTCATTTTCACATTTGCATAGTTAGCATCGAGAAGGACCTTCCCATCCTCTCTCCTTTAAATTTTCCCACGTCAAGATTTTCTTTGACAACTAACCAAAGAAACACTTTATTTTGATTTGAAGATTCCATTTCCAATATGTCTTCAGCCAACCTCTGATTTTTTGTAATCCTTGAGTAGACAACATGGCCAAATATAAGTTCTTGACTGTAATATGACCAGAATTGTCACCTCCGGTCCATATTAGATCATCTTCTCTATCTTGGATGAGAGCTCCAAAGTCGATAAGAGTTTTTCGGAACAGATTCCATTCCTTCCCCAATTCTTCATTTAAGTTTAAATCCTCACTTGAAAGTCACACAAAGTTTGACTAGTTCTCCACTGTAGATCTAACCTGACGAAGAAAATAGATATTTCGCTCTTTTAAAGCATCTATAAGTGAAGGAGAGAGGATAACTAAATTACCCATACCCAAGATGTGATCTCTGTCGATCTCGATGAGATGACTTCTTCCCAGAGACCAACATAGCCATTGAGTTATCCACTGAATAGTCTTCATTATTCCCCTCCAGAATCAAGATGTCGATAAATAGATGAAGGAAGGAGACCTGAACCAGTTTTTGATCGTTGAATGAGGTAAGTATTTATCCACAATAACATTATGCCATATACCTTCATTATTAAGGACTCGCCATAGAGTATGAGCCACCAATGCTTTATTGAAATCAATTAAATTCCTTAAACCCGGTAGCCATAACACTTGATGAAGTTAGGCGTTCCCACTTGCATAGATGAAAGGACTTTGAGTCAGAATTACTTTTCCATAGGAATTTGAACATGATTTTTCTCAGGTTGTTTAATACAGTAATTGGAATAATCTCAGTGACATCGATGCTTGATTTGTGGATTCTAATTTTTTTTTAAAGAGATTAAATTGACCTAATGAGTCAACCACCTATAACACCAATTTCCAATCTTTCTTTCAAATTTCTGAAGCATCCAATTCCAATCTTCAATTCGTTAAAAACGTGTTTTCAAATGGTACCCAAGATATTTGAAACCAACAGAGAGGTCAGCGAAACAGAAAGGTAGAAAACACTTGAAAGGATCCATCTCTTGATGTGTAAGTCCTTCATGGAGTATCATCGTTTTTGTAAATTTACCACTAAGTTGGATGCTAAACAAAAAAGTTTGATAATCTTATCTATTTTCCACCATTCATTTATTGTAGCATTTGTCATGATAACAACATCATCTACAAAAATAATATGAAGGATTCTTAAAGTCCCGGATACTTTTATACCTGTTAGCAGCCCTTTTTGTTGTCCCTCTTTTTAATAAAGGCTTAGTCCCTCCATGACCAGAATAAATAAAAGTGGTGATAATGGGCATCCTTAGTGAAGTCCTCTTCCACTTTAAAAAAAATCAGTAGCTTCTCCATTTAATAAGACTACAAAGGTTGATGAACTGATGAAACTCATAATCCACTTTGTCATATCATTCTTAGTTGGTCGGGATCATTCTTACTTGGGTCCCAAGCTGATCTGATCATAAACCTTTTAACCAAATCAATTTTAGTAGCGATTGATTTTAAACTCTTTTTTTATGTTGTGTAAACATTTGTGTACAGTGCCAATCGCATCCTGAATGTGGTGACCTTTCAGAAACCCCATCTGATCCATGGAAAGTGACTCCGACAAAAAAGGTTTCATCTTGTTTGCTATAATCTTTGTGATTATTTTATAGCAAATATTACAGAATGATATTTGCCTATAATCATCGAAAGTCTGAGGTTTATTAACTTTTGGTATTAATGCCAAGAAAGTGGAATTTAGTTCATGTGCAGTTAATCCTTTTGTTCTTGTTTCTTCCACCATCTCTAGGAGATCACCACCTACTAAGTCAAAGAAATGGGAGAAAAATTCAACCGTCCACCCATCGGGCCCCGGGCTCTTAAATCGCTTAAAAAAGGAGAGAATTGTTTTCAATTCAGTAGACTCCACCGGTCGAAATAATGTTTTTTCTTCTTCCTCTATAATGAATTTGTTGAAAAGATTAACTACTCTTACCTGATCAGCTAACTGAGACTATTCCTCGGTTATTTACATATTAACATTATTGGAATAGATATACAAAATGTTAATAATATCCTAAACTTTATAATTAAAATAAGTAGAAGTTTACTTTTATCCTTTACAATTAAATTTTATATTTTCATCAATTAGCTTATTTTTTTAATTTTTTATTATTAAAATGTTTCTTTGAAGCTTTATTAAAAGAATTATATATATATATATATATATATATATATATATATATATATATATATATATATATATATATATATATATATATATATATATATATATGAGTTAATGAAAATTAGTGGTCACTAAAAGTCTAGCAACTTCTAGAATTATCCATCATGTTATTAAAATAAGAGAGCCTAAGTCACGGGGCTTTATAAGTTCAAAATTAAAGTAGTTATAAGGTTATAGGCCACATAGAAAGAGGCTAAAACCAAATATAGTTGGACATAAAGACTAATTGACAATGTAAAATACCATATCTAGAGGAGGGCCATGATCATGTGGGTTCGTGCCACTTCCGGTAAGTGGTGGCTCATCAACATGTAGTGCAATGACCCATCCATCTTCTCCCTATTTCTCAGGGTGCTTCTCCATTGAGACAACCAAATTCAACATAGAGAATTTATCGTTCTATGTTCAAGGAGGAGGTGGGTCAATGTGAGGCTCACAACTTTAGCTCTGGCATCCATTATGTTCTAGAACTAGGCCACTTACTATGTGGCATGGTTTATTACTAGAGTGGTATGAATGAGTTAAACCCAAGGGAGAATGTGTCTTCAACAAAACATGACTCATTGATGAAGGGGTTGAACCCTAGAACTCCATCAATTATTATAGATGTGCTTGATTGCACTTGGATATGTAGTGCAATTTAACATAAAGAAAACCTCAATCAGCCTAGGGTGAATTAATTGATAGACATTTTAAAACATACATTTCCAATTTCTATATAAAAAATAATAGATATGTTATAAGAGGTTTCCATATTGCTTGGAAATTTACTATCGAAGGGAACATTTTACCAAGGAGAGTGGACTTACATCTTACAAACCCAAGGAGAAGTTGACCACATAAGCTTAAGGCCCATTCCTTGAATAGCTTGGCATATGGACAAAACTGTAAGAAGTGCTTGACAATCTCATTTTTTGTGGTAGAAATGGCACTTATACTAAGACACTCCCAAATACTTCAATTGTTTCCCAAGAGGAAGGTCACCCAGAAGCAAGGAGCAAGCATATACAACCTTCTTAGACTCAATAAAGGATTGAAAAATATATAGGATTTGAAATAACCAGGTAGAATATTTAGAGGCTAGTCTCCAAAGCTTGTTTAACTTAGCATCTAGGACTACCTTGGAGCTAAGACGTTGATACTCATTGGTTGGTTTATACTTTTCATGAAGAATTTGGACTAATTCCACTTCTAATATATCTACCACTGTAACACCAAGCTAGACACTCCCAATTTAAGGAGGAGATCATCAATGAAAAAATCTTGGACCCACTCAATTATAGGCCTATTGGACCGAGAAAGTTGAACATGTTTTTTGAAAGATTCCCACAACTTTCAGTGTGGAACCATAGAAGATATCCAATGCTACATTTTTTGAACAACCACTTGGATGAAGAATAAGAAAAATATTCCAAATTTTTCCCTTCACACATCATAAAGGGAGGCCACGAAATACAATGATTGTTGAATAGTAGGCATGTATGAAGAGAAGAAACCTTCTAAAATAGGTGATGCTTGACATCTTTTGAGGCCTTATATATACTCTAAGCCATAAAGGTACCCTAGATTTGGACTTTGGTCAAATTCAAGGAAAAAGTTTGTAAGTTGATATTTTCCAACACTTTTTCCATAATAGGTCTCCTCTCATAATGATATTTTATAGGTGAATGTTTTCAATGTATTGACCTTCCACAACCCTAGGTAATCACCCATTTTTCACATAGGAAATTCAATTGATAGCAATTATGATTTTAGGATGGAAATTTATTTTTAAAATGTAGAAACCTTGAGGAATATTACTAATTCTTGTATGTCCTATAAATGTTTGGTGATATTTTTAAAATATTCAAATTTCTAATTATTTTTATATAGTTTTTATAAAATTTTGGCGATTTTTAAGGTAAAATAATTTTATACTATAGAATTTGGGCAAATCATTTTAAAAATAAGCAGAATCTCATTTTTGGAAAAACAGGAAGAATTAGCCCATTGTTGAAATTTAGCCCCTAAAATCATCTATGTTGATAAAATCACCAAATCATCCTAAAACCAACCTATTATTTTGGACTACAATAAATTTCCCAATTAACTTAATGGAATCCCTTTACTTATACATGGTAGCATTGAGAATGTTTCATAGGATATTCTCTAGCCACTACTAGGTCGTAATGGATGGAACACAACAAGATGAATAATGCACATGGGTGGCAACAAGAAACTTGGAATATATCTAGAATTTGATTTCTAAGGATAGAGTTAGTGAAATCCACTTGTCTTCTTTCTTAGCTATTCATTGCAACACCACCTACCAAATTGATTTTAGCAAAGGAAAAGGGATCCCCATAAATTTAAATGTTTGACCACATTGAATTTAATCCCACCCTTGATAGGTTATCCAACCAAGGATGTCATCCTAAGATAACATGTCCTGATGATTTTTTGGCCTTTGAGAGTTTAGAAAGAAATGGGAGAAGCCTCATTAAAAGTTTGGATATATTCCATGGTGTTTTCCATTGACTTTTTTCCTCCCAAGATAGTAAGAAAAGAGTCATGGGAAAGTGTTGAATGGCCATTTGATAAATTCTAGACCCAAATAGGGGAATGCCTTTGATCAACCCTTAAGGAGACCAGTGATAAAGGAGGTAGCCAAGGGACTCTGCAATCATAAAATATAGGGTTGGGGCAAGAGTTAAACCTTGCTTAATTGAATTAGACATACCAAATTCCTCAGGTTTAGCTTGATTAACCTATGAATAGGCTTAAGCATATGAGAATAGCGTGTCCACCACTTGGATAAAAAATTACCAAAGCCTAGAACCTATAGCAAGGCAAAAAATAAATGACCATTCAATGCGGTCATATTTTTTCTCAAATTCAAAATTGATAAATAGTGATTTCAACTCAAGGAATCTAGCCCATTCCATACCCTCCCAAGAAACTAATACATTATCAAAGATAAATCAATGTCAAATGAAACGAAATTACTTTTCCCTAATGCCCTAAGGTAAGATGTAATAAAATTTCAAGGCTAAAGCCTTGGCCAAAATATTGTATAAAAAACTGAGAGGAATAATTGTCCACCAACTTTTAATATCATGCCAGCCACACCCCCCCAAAGATTTATAGTTGAAAGGAAACTTCTACTAAGACACTCCCAAATACTTCAAGTGTTTCCCAAGAGGAAGGTCACATATAAGCAAGGAGAGTGCATATACAAACTTTTTAGACTCAATAAAGAATTACAAAATAGATAGGATATGAAATAACCAATTAGACTATTTAGAGGCTAATCTACAAATCTTGTTTAACTTGGAATCTAAGATTGGTTTGGAGCTAAGCTACCAATACCCATTGGCTAGTTTATAATTCATGAATCCTTTAGAGTAATTCTAGTTCTAATCTCTCTACAACAATGCCATGATAGGCACTCCCAACTTGAGGAAAAGGTCATCAATGAAAAAATCTTGGACCCACTCAATTATAGGCATATTGGACCAAGAAAGGAACTTATGTTTTTGAAATATGCCCACAACTTCTAGTTGTGTGTGAGGAACTTATGTTTTTGAAAGATGCCCACAACTTCTAGTTGTGTGTGCAACCATAAAAGAGATCCAATGCTTTGATGATACCCTTCATGAATAACCACTTAGATGAGAAAAAATAAGAATATTCCAAACTTTTTCCTTCACACGTCATCAAGGGAGACCACCAAATACAATGATCTTCGAATAGTAGGCATGTATCATGAAGAGAAGAAAACTTCTAAAATAGGTGATTCTTGACATATTTTGAGGCCTTCTATATAATATAATCCACAAAGGTACCATATATTTGGACTTTGGTTCAAGTCAACAATAAAGTTTGTAAGTTGATATTTTTCCAATGCTTTTTCCCTAATAGGGCTCCTCTTAGAATGATATTTTGTAGGAAAACTTTCTAGGTACATGGACCTTCCACAACCTTAATCAACCTTTTTCACATAGGATATGGGCTTGAATAAATCACCAAGTCAAACTATTCCTTTGTACTACAACAAATCCCCTAATTAACCCAATGGAAACCATTTTTCCATACACAATGACATTACGAATATTTTAGAGGAGCTTCTCTAGCCATTGACAGGTTGTAATAATGGAACCCAATAAGATGAATAATATGCCTGAGTGGAAAAAAGAAACTTGCAATTGATCTATAATCTAATTGTTAAGGATATATGCAGTAAAATCTACTTGTCTGTTTTCTTAGCTATTCATTGCAATACCACCTCCCATAGTGTTTTCAGCAAATATTGAAAAGAAAATGGGATACCTAAAAATTTAAATACTTGACCACATTGAATCTAATCCCACCCTTGATAGGTTAGTTTGTTAACATGTCACATTGGGTTTTGACCTTTTTATGTTTAGAAATTGAGGCCTCATTAAAAATTTGGATATATTTGATAGTATTGTCCACTAGATTTTTTTCTCCCAAGATAGTAAGAAAAGAGTTTTCAAGAAAATAACCATTTCCCATTTGATAAATATCAGACTTGGGTAGGGGAATACTTTAATTAAGCATTGAGGAGACTAGTGATGAAAGACGTAGCCAAGGGATAGAGGGAAACCTTGACTAATCTACCATCAAATATAGGGTCAGGGCCAAAGTGAAACCTTGCCTAATAAACCATTAAAAATAGGGTTGGGTCAAAGGGATACCTTATCTAATCAATTTGGACATACCAAGTTCCTCAAATTTAGCATGAGTAACATGCAGACAGGCTTAAGCATCCAAGAATAGGGTCTCCACCACTTGGATAAAAGAATGACCAAAGCCTAGATTCTATAAAAAAGACAAAATCAATGGCCATTCAATGAGGCCATATGTTTTCTCAAATTCCAACTTGATGAATAGTGATTTCAACCTCAGACATTTGGCCCATTCCATACCCTCTCAAAAAACTACTACATTTCCAAAGATAAATCAACATTGAATGAAACCAATCTACTTTTCCTCGATGCCCTAAGGTAAGATTTAGTAAAGCCACAAGGCTAAGGCCTTGAAAAAAATCTTATATGAAACATTGAGAAGAGTAGTTTCCCAACAACTTGTAATCAATTCCCCCACCCCCCTATATTTGAGGATGAATTTGATGAAACATTTTTTGATAAGAGGGATAAGGATCTTCTTTGAAAACTTCTATTATAAACCCTTGATAGTTCATTCCCAAAACAATCTCATGTGGCTTTAAAAAACTTAGATGGGAAACTATCCAACCTAGGAGATTTATCAACAACGGTCATCATCAATGTCTGCATCAACCATGGTAGGGTCAAATCCTAATAGAAAATTATTTCTTGTTTGAGGGAAACCTTTTGAGGAACAAGTCAATGTACATTTCCTTGACAAACCTTTGTTCATTAATCATGCCTTTGGATTGAAATATAGTATGACAGTGCTCAATAAATTCCCAGTTAGTTTCCTTCTAGATGGTTACCCTTCTTGACTCTATCTTTATGGTGCCAATATTCTTAGATTCTTCCTTGATACAAATCATTCTAAAGAAGTTTTTTTTGGGTAGATCCCTAGTTTTAAAACAATGGAGATGATATTGTATTTGGGCACATTGGGCTTAACAAATATCATCAACCTTCAAACTATGTTTTAATTTGACATCTTGGGATTAATGGGCTTCAATATAGGGAGTAAGATAAAGATGTCGAGAGACCTCCTCAAACTATTCCTTGTTTCTTTAAGGTGCAAACTCATGGATACTATCTACAATCCAAACCCTTGCAAGAACACTATGATTTGTCGAATATGACATCATTCCACCATTGAACATAGTTTCCTCCCCCCTGTGGCCTAGGAAACAAGTTTCAAATTTGTGAAATGTCTTGAATGAAAGGTGGGTGTTGAAGATAGGAAACATTAAGTAGTTATCGATATTTAGGCATTCTCAATCTAGACACTCCCTAAAAAATAGAGAAAATAATGGGTTTATTCTTAGAGAGAGTGTGTTTCTCGAAGACTTTCAACAACCTACCTCCATGAAAATGGAAGAAGAATTTGTTTTTCTATGATATCATAGCTCTATCAAGGTGGTTCATGAATCACTCAATGACAACTCTAAGGTTCGACCAACATCAATGGATTCATATAAATTAGCAAGCCCTAGAACCTTGCAATCAAAATTGAGGAGCACCCACATGACCCGAGTAAATGGGTCGATTCCTTGATCAATAATGCATGTGACAATCTTAGGAAATATAAATGTGGTTTCAACCTCGAACCTGTTGGAGCCACCTTTTTCATTTGGTTCGAATCTATTTTAAAAGTCAAATGTTGGTTCTTAATTTCTTTTTCGCTTCGTGACATTTACCTACTAAAAATCTTAGTAATCTCGTCATGCAAAATAGCGGGGGATGTGATGTTTCTTAAGTTACCACTTTTTATTGTTAAACAAAGGTTGTTGCTTTTTATACCTCAGAATATCGCTCTTCAGGGGTTACAAGTCACAAGATTTACAAACCCCGATGTGCGAGGTCACAAAAAGTTTTAGAAGCTTACCTCAGGTGAAAGCTAAGAGTGAGACCATGTAAACCCCAATCAAGTGTTGTCGCGATTTCGCGTCTCGGCATTTGCTCTCTCCTAAAACATTACCGCTAAAACTTTGAAACCCGAAGCTATGAAAATTTTACCTAAGTAACCTAGGTTAGAGTCAGGGTTGATTAGTTTTGACCATGATTAAGTTTCTCAGGATTTTGCGATTCGGCATACATTCCTCCCGGAAACTATACCTTCGAAGTCCCGAGCCGTGAAGTCACGATATAGATGAAAGCATAATTAATTTAATCTTAGTTACGTCTTTGCTTAATTAAATCTAATCTTCGCAATCTCGGGTTTTAGAGGCTCGAAAGGATAGAGTTAAAAGTTCTGATATAGCGAACACCAAAATGTTGATTCAAATCCTGATTAAGGAAGCCAAGCCAACATAATCAATGTTTAATGCAAATGATAATAATGCACAGTTTACGAGGTAATTTCAAATGTTCCTTGCGCCAGCTTGTGCCACAAACCATCGAATTTTATGGCATTAATTGGAAATAAGGCGAAACGACAAAGTAAGGATATGGTTTTTATTGCCAAAATCTCTATCTAACTATGATTGGACCGTTTTGTTCGTAAGGACATCGATATGTTAAATATTCGAAGATATAGATCTTTTGCTTCCTATTTTATTCATAAAGTTCATTTCTATCTCGCACAGAGAAGTTTTTCTTAGTAAGCTAACTTCTATATGTATATGCATTTTTATTGCAGAAGAACTAAGTTACAATCCCCTGTCATGGCCCCACGAAAAGCATCCAAGGAAAGCACTGAGGTTTCAGGACAAGGTTCTGATAATGTTTCAGATACTTCACCTCAAAGCATTGATTCCGTGTGAACCTGGTCATACGTCTCAGAGGTTTTGCGATCAGATGTGGTGAACTGTTCGAACGATTCCAGTGATAATGAGAAAGATGACATGACTACCAAATAAAAGATCATTGTCCAGGCAGAGATGCACAAAGTAGTGGCCAGGCCACGCCTTCTGCCTTACTATGACATGATCTGATGGGCGCTTGATCATGTAGACATCCCTACTAGAACCATCATCAATGAGCAGAAGGTCATTATTGGGACCTTTAGACCAGAAAACTTACAGACGATGTACAAGTTACCACCCACGCCAGACTTCACATACAATGCAGAGTTTCTAGAGGGTTTTAAACAGAAGGAATGCGAGCAATACGTGAAAAGTTTATCTGATTTGATCAAGGATTGGGTCTCACACCCAGTGAAGTTCAGGGCAGACAACAATGGAATTTATTCCATATCTTCTTTGGAACCATAGTTCAAATACGTAGCGATGATGACCTGTAGATTGTACGGGAGGGAAGACACCACACATTTTTTCCTCCCATGGGTGCCTTTTATATACGCAGTAGCAGAAGGCTCTTCTTTCGATTGGGCCAAAATGTTATCAGATAGTCTGACCAATCGAATTACATAATATCAGACGCAGAAAGAGAGTGGGAAAGATGCTTCATTTTTTATTTCCACATATCTCATGGATGCAGTATGTTCCATGACGCCTTTTCCCTTGATGAATTGGAGCTGGGCTCCATCGGATGTTGAGCCAGTCCATGTATACCATTCTAAGCTTTGGGAGGACAAGGCTTTAGATTTTGTATATGAAGTCTTCAACTGGGTAATGGTACCGATGCATGTTGCCATCTTCGGTAATCCTCCACCTAGGATATCGGATAACATTGCAGCAAATTTAAGCAGAGTGGTCGATTGGTACGTGGAGAAAGAATTTTCATACATCAAGGTTTTCGGCACTTTCATCCCTCCACATGCTTTACCCTTACTTATACCCGACAGGCTGGCTTATCGTGAGATCACCAGGCAAACCGTAATTGGTGGTATAAGTAAAGAACTGAAAGGGTTTTCAAAAAAAGTATGGCCACCTTTTCCTGTTCATTTAAACACCTATTCATTATTAGACTTTGGGCATGCAAAGGTTGAGAAAACAACCCTAGAAGATATAAATTTGGTTCACATCGAATTCAAGAACCACAATCCACACAGGGTCATGAGTAATCATTTGGCCAGTTGTGGCCTTAAAAGATTTGAGCACGAGAATTCGCCTCATGATGATATTTTGCAAGGTGCGAAATCTTATGACGAGGTTTTGGCTCAAATACAAGCCCTGTCGCTCGACGAGAGGGCCGATGTTGTTAGATTCCAAGAGCATACATGAAGTTTCCTTCTTCCAATATTACGGGGTGAAGATCTGACGATAGCAGAGGAGCAACACACAGAAGCCGGAGGCTCTAAAGGTTCAGCACCCAGCCAAGAAGAACAACAGGATAAAGAAGAGCAAGCTAGGGGCCCGAAACAGGAATCTGAGGCTTCCGATCCTCCAAGCGAGCCAACTTCGGTCATTACTCCCAGGAAATCTTCTAAACAGGTCGGCAATCCCATCGCCTCCATTACCCCCCTACAGTCTACAAAGGAAATCCTAGATGCAGGTTGGATTTTGGGTGAAAAATTGAAACCTATATCAGTAGAAGAGCTACCTCCGAATCAATTCTTCTTTGACAAGAAGAGGAAAGTGTTTTTGAGACAAGAACTCTACCAAGAGGCAGGTATTGTCTCTAAGAAATTTAAAATTTTAACTAATGGGAGAAATATGAAGAAAGAAGAATTTGTGATGCAAATAGCAGGAACATTGGGGGCTTTCGCCAAGACGAACCAATAGTCAGTCGGGACCCTAAAAGATCAGCTAAAACAAAAAATCGTTTGATCAAGACGCTAGAGGCTAAACTAGCTACAGCAGAGGCTGTTGCTAAAGATCAGGCAAGTACGACTTTAGAGCAAGCAAGAACAAAATATCAAAAAGAAATCGAGCAGCTTAAAGTCGATCTCGAACAGACACAGTTGAAGGTTCAGATGAGTTAGACTCGGATAAGCCAGCACGGAGAATTGATACACCAGTTTTGGGCCAAACTAGAATTTGCCAAAAGCCAGGTAATCGATATCGGGATATTTCAATCCCAAGCAATAGAGATCAGAAAAAGGTTATTGGTGGCACAACAGGGTCTTCTTGTTAAAGTATAAACAATTCAAAGCAACTTCAAACTCATTGATTAGGTGTTGGAAAACCTCTCTCTTAAATAAAGGGATGCCGGAGCTGCTCGGGTGGCATTCTAGGAGGCTATTATAGCCACAACGAGAAGGGAAACAAGCAATAGTTCTAGTTTTCCCATCGCAGAGCAGACCAGGGGTAATATCTTGTTGAAATAATGGGAGCGAAATATATCTGAAGGAAAACAACAAGCTATGAAGCTAAGGAAATCCTGCGAAGAAATTTTCGGTTTGTTAAGTGAGATTTGTTTGGGTTCCAATGGTGAGAGTGGCATGGAGATACTGGGTCAGATCAATACAGCTAAATATATGCTAAATATCAAGGAAAATGAAGAAAGAGAGTTAGTCGGAATATCACAAATAACTCAAACAGACATAGTGCAAATAGACAAATGGCTAATTAAACCGAGTACACTATTATGCTCTATCAATGCCAAAGATCAACAGGTGGAAGGAAAGCTGCCGCTATTGATCAAAGATTGCTATATTTTTTAAGAAAATAATCAAGCATAGCCATCTAAGTTGATATCACAGCTGGTGGAGAAGTGCATTATTTGCAAGGAGCATGCGAAGAGGCAAGTTTCGGGTACCAGATGAGAACAAAGATAAAGAAACGAAAAATTTCGACTCCTTTGATTGTAACCGAAAACCTCTGGAACTATTGAGATTCCAGCGCATAAAAATTTGTATAAATATACATTTTGAAGAAATAAAAAAGGACTGGACCTTTTTGATTAATTGTAATAGAGACTGTCTCTTTTGGAGAATTAATACAAAGTAATCCGGAGATTCCTAATTTCATCACTACTGTGTTATGAGTTTGTTCTCTCTGTTATTTCATATTCATTCTTATTTCACTTATATGTATCTAATGAATGTCGCATTGCAATTTAGTAAAACTTCTACTGTAGTGATTAATGTTTAGCTATCTATTGTTTACAATTTTTCCTCTGTATCGGCTACTAGCAGGTACAAGACCTGTAACTCTTTAGGTTGTCATATTTAATGCTTCATCGGGCCATTTCTTATCTTATTTTCTTCTCCTGTTTACAGAGTGAGATTCTCTCTTGATAGGAGTCTTATTCTATAGACAGCTTAATGTTTTTCCCACAATTCATACACCATTTATTTCAAATATAGCGTAGTTATGGAAAAAGGCCTTTGGTTTGCAATTTGCTTTTAATATTGATTTCTAAAGTTCTCTTTTATAAAATCAAATTGATACAGCATAAAAACTTTCAGATTTCTTTAAATTTTATGTTCCTCTATGACTGTCCCTGTTGTAAGACAACCCAATATTGAACTCGACTTGACAGATCAAACCCATATCGCTTTAAATCTCTTTGATACCATACTTAAAACGGCTAACACCCGGGCAGAACTTGAACATTCATCGGCTACAATTGAAAGGGATATAAACATCCAGGAACAGTTGGAAGCCAGACAACGACAACCTAGAAATCAACCCTAGCTTCCTTTCCCGAAGGTATACCCTCCTCCCTTTTTACATCTTACTAACTTTTGGATGCCTAGACATTGTACTTTTAAAATACTTAAGTACAGACTCTGGAACAACATCTTTTTTGGTGTCGTTATCGAGGATGAAGTTACGAAACCTTTTCCCTAGGAAGAACGACATATTTTAAAGTTTCACCCTTTGATAGTGAACAAAGATTGAGCACTTCCTAAAGGCTTTTCTTATATTTCACTTGGCGACTCTACATATAAGTAAGCTGGCATCCGGTCGAAGGAATACCAGACAAAACCTAGAGAATAAGCAGACCACGCCTATTTCAGATTCTGAAAAAATACTAAAAGCTATAGGTTCTCTTAAGCCGACTACTACAATCTATTAGCTTAAACACTCACAACCCAAGACCAAAAATTCTTTTGAACCTTCAACTTCGCATAGTACACCTCCCAAAACCACTAATTCATTTTTATTCATCTCTGTGGTTAAAAGTGAAATCCTTCTGAAAACCTCTGTCGGACACAAAGGTAAAAACCCGGCAATAAATTTATCGGCAGTTGATATGTCGCCAGCTCTCCTTTCAGACTTCCCGACCTCACCAAGTCTCAAAGAAATTTAAGAAAACCTAAGTGTTCTTTAGAGATTAATCTAGACAAACCGGCTTGATCCGATTTGCTATAATTTTGGATATGATTTTATAACATAAATTACAGAGTGATATAGGCCTAAAGTCTCTGAAACAATGAGATTTGTTAACTTTTGGTATTAAAGCAATGAAAGGGGCATTTAAACCTCTCGATATTTTACCACTTATTCTAGCTTCTTCAGCCATCTCCAGAAGGTCTCCCCCAACTAGATCAAAGAAGTGGCTAAAAAACTCTACTGACCATCCATCGAGCCTCGAGCTCTTGTCATTTTTAAACTTTTTTAATATATGTACTATCTTCTCCAATTTAATCAACACATAGAGAGAAAATTCCTCTTCTTCAGTAACCATTTTTTTAAAAAGAGCAACGACCCTTACTTGTTTTGTAGGTGTATAAGAAGCATGTTCTTTGTACAAATCTTTAAATTGTTTAACTACTTCCTTTTTAATGTTCTCTTTCCCTATAAAAACTTCCCCCGAATCATCCAAGATTTCCCATATATGCTTACTTATTCTTCTAAAGTTTGCATAATTATGGAAAAATTTAGTGTTATTGTCTCCACTCTGAAGCCAAATAGCCCTACTACATTGACGTCAATATTCCTCCTTTTCCTTAAGAATCTTATTTCTTGCAGTTTCTAGTTCCTTCGCTAAAGATTCTTGAGCAAGCTGACTGGTTCTATTTGTGTTATTATGAAGGCACTCTACGATTTCTTCTTCCAGACTTTTTATATGTGCTTCTATCCTTATTTTCTGGTCCTTCAACCATCGTTTAGTGTACAACTTTAGGTCCTTAAGTTTACATATTAACCTGGCTATGTGTTCCAGTTGAATATAGTTTAATATTGTGAATCATGATTGTACTGGTAAGTCTTTAAAATTTTAAAATTTAGGATAAGATATCATGAATGGAAATCCTAAAAATAACCTATTAATTTATTACAATGTCACAAAAATTTCAATGATACAAT
>SNQJ01S0035346.1:21239-55398 GCA_010110895.2 Picea sitchensis
TTTTTTTACATGCTAATTAAGCAACAAAGGGAAAATACCGACAAGCCTAAAACCAAGAAAAACAAAATTCTGGCTTAAAGCGCAGATCGCAAAGAATCAAAGCAAAGACACACAATGGTAATCAAGAAAGCAAAGACTCTTATGCTTGTCTAAAAACCATAAAACAAAATTTATCTTTTTATCTTTTCTACCAACTATCAACTAAGAAAAAGCAGGCTAAGGGTAAGCTAACCTAACCTATTGACTGTTCAACCCTAGACTTAAACACCTGAGAGAAATACTTCTCACCAAAAGAGGGGATGACTGCCCCACCTTGATAAAAAAGCAGCCTGTCAAGCACGCTACTTGAAACAGAGTGCAGCGTATCCGCGAATGCGTGCAGGACTTGTGCAGGCCGCGGGTACATGGCGTGCAGGACTTGTGCAGGCCGCGTGTACCTCTGTGTGTCCCAAAAATTTCCATCAAGCAATAGTTAGGGAAAACTGGTATAAAGAATCAGGCTCCCTGCTAGCTCAGGCCTTACAGAAAAAGACAGGCAAAGAAATAGAAAATCTAATCTCTTAAACTACCCATAAACTCAACTAAATCTAGAAACTCTAAAGAGTATCTTCCCCAGTACGGTCACCAATTCTGTTGTTGGGAAAAATACCCTACGGACTAGCAAACTAGGGTCAGACTTGCATGAAGATTATGACCGTAAAGAAATCACTTTTAACCTATCACCCAAAACTTAAAACCCCTCTTTCACATACATGCATGGAAAGGAACTACTAACCTTTTTACTGATGTTTGGTGTAGATCCTCCGTTGCACTTTGCCCGCTTGCTTGCTCTGCTCCTTCCAAAGATAGTCCTCCAATGAAGACAAAACACTACGCATGCATGCTACTTTTCTACTTGAGGGTTAGAAATTAAGCATAAATTAAACAAATCATAGACAACTCATGCATTGGGACGGGAAAAGTATTCTTTTATTATTTTCAAAATGAATCAACTTACAATCAAAGTCGAGACCTGCCACAGTTCCTTGATCCTGATCCTGGGCTCCTCCTCTTCTTTTGTCCTCCAAATGCTTTGCGTTAATTCTCCTTAGGCTTGAGGAAAGGCTAAAGGGTTGGGACAATGGATTCGGCAAATGGGCAGAGTTTCTTCACTTATAATTTTCCTCCTCCAAATGGTACCCCTACCCCTTCTTTTATAGGGTAGAAGGAGCTAGGGTTTTGGACGAACTCTCAGCCATGCCTGGCTGGGAGTTTCATTTAACTGACCCATAGCTTTTTGTCCCATCGACAACTTTCCTATTTTTGTGTTTTGTTAGGTAAACGCGTGCTGTAGTAGGCCTGCCAGCATCCACACGCATGCATTAGTGGGTTAGGGCACGTGGGCCTTGACCCAAGAGGATTTTCAAAAAGGTTTTTCAGCAGATGTTTTGGCAATGAAGGGGTATGAGTTGGCTTGATGCCAGGTAAGCATGTGTGGTGCAATTTAGGGTTATAACAGTCTCCAAAGTATTTTGTGTGCAGATGTTTTATTTTTCTCAATCAATTGTCAATGGAATACAAGAAGCAACTTCCAATCAAACATGCCTCATATATGAAGACAAGTTGCATTTCATCATAAATCTTAGACAAGGTATCTAATATTTCCTTATTGAGTGGAATAAATTATGACTTGTTAAAAGGCATAAAAGATGCAGAGTGAACTATTGTTCCACCTGCATTATATGCAAGTTTTCCTGTGTATGAAACTATTAGTCCCTTTGGTTTCATAGGATCATAGGAATTGTTTGAATCATAGATTCGTATAAGCATTTAGAATAGTTCTTTCACTTTGAATGTCTTGCATGTTCCCACCCCACCTGTAAGGAACAAGTGCACATGAGTGTGCATGTTCAAGCATTTTTTAATTGCAATGTTTTTTAGAACTGTTTGCTTCTCTTGATTCAACAGACGTCTGACTCTGTGGTATTCATTATTTTCAATAAGGAAAGGATGTTTTGTGACTTGAAAGCCAATATTGATACGTTTTTCAATGTTGGTTTCTCGAGGACGAGGAAAATCTTTTTGAAAGTCATAGGACTCGTAGAGAGTTCTAGTTGTTTTACGGTTTGTGAATGTCTCATCAACATTGTCAGGGTTTTCTAGTTCATGAACTGCACTTTCTAGATCACCCCATGTTGGATTAACATTGTATGTAAATCTAGATTCATTGTTTTGTATTGTAGTCTCATAGGCAATATACACAAATTCCCATGTAGGGAAGTTATGTTTTAATGTGTTTTCATTTTGATAAAATGGAACGTATAACAATAGTTTTTCTCTGCAATAGTTTTCATAGTCAGTATGTTTGTTGTATTTGACAAAGCATATTACATAGTTTTTTCTTCTTTTCGATATGGGTGAACCATTTTTTTTGTAATGCGATATGAACTCTGCTAAGTAGATATGCTTAATAGGAGATGAGTGCTAGAGGTAATAATCAATAATAGAGCGACATAGTATGTCTTATAGATTGTCAAGCTCTTGTTCTAGCAAATACGATGGTTTAAGCACAAATGTGTGTTTCTCAAGTGGAGATGTGTTCATGAAGACACATTTCCTTGAAAAAGAGTTGAGGGGAAGGGAAAGTGCAATGTGGACTTCCTGTTGAGAAGACATTTGTTGAAGATTAAGTAATGTATTTCCAAGCATATGTATCATTTGCATAACATCAATATGACTTCTTTCATGTTCTTTGCGTATTCTTCTGAATGCACTTGTCATAGATTTGTCAACTTTTGTCATATACGAGGTACAAAATGATGCTGCAGCATATGCATTGAGGACATATTGCGCATATGTATTTGCATTCCACATAACTAGGATGTCCTTGGAGAAACCGTTCCAAATATGGGAAAGTTTTTGTTTAAGGAAAACTGTTGGTTGTTTAAGTGTACATTGTATGGCTTGGATGTAATCATCTTCTGTTAAATTTAGCTCTGTCAAGAAGTCGTCGAAGCTCATTACCTCATCAGAGTCTCATTTTTCTAGAAATATGAACAATGGTTTAGATTTCTCAATGAAAACATTTTCCTCTAAACTAAGTGGCTTTATGATTCTTGTTGTTCTCATTGGCGACACAGAGAAGTTGTATCTGCAATGTGATTTTTTTCATTTTTTACAGCTTCGTGTATGATAATGTCTATGAAATTTGGAAAGTTCTGGATCCAAATGATCTGTGTTGCATGTTATATATTTGTCCACAAATAGCTCAATCAGTGAATTTTTATCATTTCCATAGACCGGCGCACCCTCTGTCCACAACAGTGCGTGTTCATGCTCAATCCCCCTATTCTAGAACTCAATCACAAAAACGTAGTTCGATATTTTTCTAAATTTTTTTTCATCATGGCATAAAATTGCCTCAAAGCATTTATTCTATGTCTATATTAGCAAGTACATGTCACTAGGTCTTTTCTTATGAGGTAGTCAATGTCATCATTTTCCAATGTATCAATTTGTTTTTTCCTTTTCATGTTCCTATACAATGTAGACACCGTAGCCACCAATGGATCCTAGAATGCTCTGCACTTGTAAATGTGATGAAAAATGTTGGAGGTCCCAATTGTCGAATCATTGCAAAAACAGTTTTCTTGTTTTGTTGCAAATAGTCAGGAGAGATGTGAATGTTTTTGAAATCTATGTATCCAATATCAAATTTTAGGATTTTTTCTAGGTTTGCTTTGTACTTGACATCTTTGGCCAATAAATTTCTTCATTGCAGCTGGCCTTTTCTTATTCACACCCACATTCAAGACAACACTTTCTCAATTATTATGCGCATTGTTTTGAAAAACAAATTTGTTATGTGCTAGGAGAAGTCACCGCTTGAATATAGCAGTTCCCATCGAACTATTTTATGGTAGTTGAATCATTCCATAATGTCAATGGGATGTGGATCTCCATAGAACAGTGTTGGGAAGTTTATTTTCTTAGAAAATTTGTTTGAATATTCCAAGTGGATATTTCCCCTCAGCAGGTGCAATTTTGACAATCTTGTCTTGCAAGTCACGAATGTGCCGTGAGTAAGTGAATCCATGTATTAATGTTTCAACAGGTCTTTCATTATCCAATTCATCGCTTGTATCAAAATCACTAGCATTATCGAGAGTATGTGCAGAGATGTCATCCCCTTCTCCAAGAACACTGTTCCAATTCTCATTTATACAAATGTTTTGTGCTTTGTACAGGGCCCTGGAACATATTTCTTTTAATTCTTTCATGAAAACATGCACACACACTTTACCTATATGGTATGCATTTTTGTATTGCAAGCATCTTTTGAGAGCTACAACAATTGTCATTGTATCGCTAATGAATTGTGTCAAGGCTTTTTGTACAACATCTAGTTGGACAAGCACATTAATAATTGATCCATTGAAGCCCATTTGGGGTCGTTTATAGCCCCGGGGTCTGATTTGTGAAAATGAAATTCGTAGAGACACAAGTATCTCTTCAAGTTCTGTAAGTGTACATACATATGGTAGTGGTGTATTTCATCCTATTTGGTCAGGCATTGCAAAGTGTGGCAGTTTTCCATTTTCAAGTGATCGTTTGCATGGAAGACAAACATTTCCACTGGAGGAATAACGAAAATGAAATATAACTTGAAATGCATTGAAGAGGCAATCTCCTACAATATACAAGAATGCATCCAATCTAAAAATCCCATTTCTATGCAATACCTGGTCAATATTGTCATGTACAATGGAGTCTGTATCTATTTCATTGGACTCAACATCTATTACTTGCTTCATCTCTTAAGTTGTGATTTTCAAGATGTTTCTTAGCTATTTTCAAATAATATGCAAATAGAGAAAAAAAGAGAAAAGAAAACTATAAGTGTGGAACTGCATACCAATTCTTCTATGTATCCTTCAAACTTCTTCCCGTCAAATTCAATCCCCCTAGTTGCTACATCATATGACAAACAAACAAACGTACAATGAATAATGAACCAAACAGAAGAGACAATGTAAATGAAATAACACTATAAATTTGCTCAACGTAAGGACCGAGTATTCAAGGCATATAAGTTTTTAACATATTCCGTACGTGCATACTATAAGCGTTTCAGTGGCAGAAGATGATTTGCAAGACATAAAGGAAAACATAAAACCAATACGTGGACGGGGTTTTTGATTCAAAGAATAAAAGCATGCCCTGTCACAAGGTCCTGGAAGATGCTTGCTCCACAATGACAACTCTGAATTCATTTTCTAAACCCCTTTTCATTTCTATTTTCGAAAGAGCTATCGCACGATATCTAGGACGTGGAAGTTGGCATATGTGATTGGAAGGGAACAACCTAGAAACAATGCACCAAACATATGGTTTCTAGGAACATAAAATATGAAGAGAACATTCGATTTCCTTTTTATATTTCACTGTGGCTGCAACAGATGTGGGTTATGTGTCCAACATCGATATTCAAATGGGAACAAGATGTTTTGCAAGGGAAAAGACTGGGAAAAATGCACCAAACGTATGGTTTTGAGGACCAGAAAAAATGAGGAGAAAAATTCGATTTTGTTTTTTATATGTCATTATGGCTGCGACAGAGGTGGGTTTTGTATAGAACATTGACGTTCAATAACAAGGACAAGACGAAAGAAGAGGATTGTTTCTCTGGTCGTAGAAATCACACAGAAAGGTGTTCTGCAAGAGGATTTTAACCCAGGGATTCCTAGTATTGAAAATTCTTGCTTGCAAGCTTCAAATAGTAAAAAACAAATAAGGAATAGAAATGAAACCATTGCACCAAAAATTACCCATGAACGAGGAATGATAGAAGCGCATCTCCAAACCACGCAAACTACAACAATAGGTCTAACTGCGGATGCAGGACCCCAACCTTGCAAAGTTGAAGCAAACAAGAGCAAGAAAAAAATAACAAACCAGTGAACAAGAACCAAGAGGTCCAACTGTAGCTGCATGGCCTCAAATTTGCAAATTTGAATCAAACAACAACAAGTAGCATCGAACGAACCAATGAGCAAGCATCAACCAGTGAACCAGTAATGCCGGTGAAGAACAATATTACCCAAATTCACTGCAGACAAGCATTTATCCAAAAATTAGAGGAAATTGTATTGTAACACGCCTATTGAGTAAACATTTAAGGCTGTGAGGCTTGTTAGGTAAAAAATTCAGGCTGTCAGAGCTGTCGAAGGGCCTCATGCTGTGCAAACATTTAATAAAGAATGCAGTGTGGCAGGCATGTTTATGTAGGCAATAATGAAAATTCATCTCTAAGTACGCAACAATAAAGAAAATAAAAAATAATGATAATAACAATAGTTCGAACAATGGAGACTATGCAAAACAAATTTACTCAGAGGACAAAGTCATATGAAGTCAACTAATAAAAAACTAACTATCCATGCTCAAAACTTTGGATATCTAAACATTTCAATATGAATAGTACAAATTCAAAAAGACCATAGATGATAAAAACGTTGGATATGCCTAAATATAAATCATTGGGAATAGTGAAGCTGGCAATAAGAACTCAAATCTATTATCTAATGAGATAATGACATAAAAGGGTTTTTTTATTATACAAAAAATAATGTTTTTGTTTCCCTAGTTCGAACAATAGAGATTATGCAAAAATTTGTAGTCAAACCACAAACTAATATAAAGTCAACAAATTATTGATCTCTATAGTCCCTCTACTCCTTCGGTAGGGACTAATAAGTCATTCTTAATATAAAAAACTTTATAAATAATGTGAATACTTTTTTTAATTTGTTAAAAGTTTATTCCTTATAATTAAGAGATTAGTTAGTGCATTGTAATTAATAAAAGGAATATTGAGTACTTGGGAAAGTGTTCATACATAGATAGTTTTAAAGTCAATCCAAAATAACAATTGTTACTTATTTTCTCTTCTTTTCAATATGAGCACTACACCACCTATTCCAAAAACCCATCCTCTCAAGGGGAGGCCCCCCAAAGTCACCCTAGAGAGCATTTACGAATATATGGAATCATCAAAAAGAAAAAAGGAGAGAGGAAAGAGATGCCAAACTCCAAATAGAGCTAGAGGGAATGCTTGATAAAACAAATTAGACCCTTCGAAGATATGATTCAAACTATACAGGATAGTTTGGTATGGTTCAAGAGCCAATTGCATACAATGGAGGATAGAATTCAAGAAATGAAAAAACAAAAACATTCAACCCAATAAGGAAAGGTTGAAGAAAATTCACAACTTCAGAGATATGATTAAAGAGCTAGAAGAAAAACTAGCCAACAATTTGACCCTCAGTAGTCAAGAAAACAAATTGAATATCTAACCCGTCAAAGAGGAAATGAATTTAAGGTAATCGAATTGGAACATGAGAATAATAAAAGATCCTTGAACCTCATAATTTTTGGTATAAAATAACAACAAGAGAAAGATACAATATCAATAGTAAAAGAATAGTTAAAAAACAAATCACAAATTGAAACAACCTACCTCATAGAAACACATAGGCTAAGAAAAATAATTGATCATAAAGATAGGTTGATTTGTGTCAAAGTAAGCTGTAATGACCATAAATATAACATACTCAACAAATCTCCAAGCTTAAAAGGGTCATGAATATTTATAAATGAAGACCTCATTCTCAAAGACCAAGTTGAATTAAGGAATGTTCTAAAGGTAAAAGAGGTCAGGAAAGAAGGGAAATGGGCAATAATTAGAAATTGATAAGTTATTGTTAGGGATAGAGACCAAAAAGATAATAGTAAATAGGAATTTGGGACACTCAAGATCCTTTTTTGGAACTATCGTGGTTTTCCATGGCACAAAGGTCCTATGATAAGTTGGATCCCGAGTGATATTGATATGATTTGTCTAGTTGAAACTTGGGAGCATGAAGAGTCTAAGATAGGGATGATTTTAAGGATGGAAATTTGTTTTAAAATGTAGAAACCTTGGTGAATATTACTAATCCTTCATATGTCAACTATAAATGTTTGGCGATATTTTTGAAAAAATATTCAAATTTCTAAGTATTTAATATAGTTTTTATAAAATTTTGGCAATTTTTAAGGTAAAATAATTTTATCCTATAGAATTTGGGCGAATCATTTTTAAAATAGCAAATCTTGTTTTTGGAAAAACCATAGAAAATTATCCCATGAGCGAAATTTATCCCCTAAAATCATCCCTAGTCTAAGATCCCTAACATAGAAGGATTTGTCTTGTGGTCGGCATGGAACAAAAAGTCCTACCGTAGAGGGATAAGAGGTATATCTTGTTATATTTAAAAGAGCATTTCTCCTCACATTCAACTTCATAAGATCAACCCTCTCAATCAATACATTTGGATATAAATTTTAGACATCAATGCTTAGATTATGTATATAGAAATTTTCTATTTTGCATCTATTAATTCTACTTTTTATAAGAAAAACAATCTAGATAGAAATTTTCCCTATAATAATTTAGAACAAGACATTTATAGTTTGAAAAATGAAGGTAGTATCATCCTTCTAGGAGACTTTAACTCTAGGACTGCAACTAACCAAGATACTCTTTTAAGCAATGATTGGACAACCATAATCCTTTATGGATATATGAGGACCTTGTTTTAGATAATAGCTACAAAAGAAGATCTAAAGACCTAACTGAGAATTTTTTTGGTACTGAGCTGGTCAATCTTTGCAGCTCTCAAGACCTAATAATTTGTAATGGAGTAATGAAGTGGCCAAACTCCAACCAGATGAATTGTATTCATGGGATATGTAGTAGTTTTGTAGATTATGTGATATCTGATATCCCCATTTCCAACCAAATAGTAACTTTTGACCTTTTAAATGACCATGAACATGACTCTGATCATAGACCTTTAACCCTAACTCTAAACATTTCCATGCAAATGAGAACCATTGAATAGAATTCTAATAACCAAAGGCAACTACTCTTTGACAAAAGTAAAGTTGACTTTTTCTTAAAGGATTTGAATAGGTAATTACATATCCTAACTTGTAAGAACAACATTGAAGACCTCTATCATAATTTTACAACTACCCTTTCCACTTATATTCAAAATTTCTCTTTCGAGGTGTCCTATAAAAAGAATAATAGAACAACCAACCCTTGGTATGATAAAGAATGCAAAATTTATGGGAAAGCCATTAGGTATGTTTCTAATGAGTTCTTAAAACTTGATAAGATCAATATGTACAAATCCCTAATTAAAAGGAAATAAAGGTACTATATCAATAAAAGGAAAAATAAACTTTCACAATTATCTAAGCTTGATCCTAAGAAGTTCTCAAGGCCAATTCTAATCCACAATACTAAAGAAAATAATATCATTCCCTTAAGAGAATGAAATTCCTACCTTAAAAGTCTTTACAAGTCCCCTAATGCCATGGACACCATTCCTATTGTCCCTATAGAGGATGAAGTTTTTTCTTTGGATGACATAGAGTTTAGGGTTAAACGCCCTGCAAATGGGAAAGCTAAGGACATTGAAGGGTACCACGATGAAATTTTTAAAATAGGAGGGCCTATCCTCATTCCTCACACACACAAGCTCTTCAATTTAGTAGTCAAGCAGGTCTTCCCTAAACCATGGACGTAAAGCCTCATTGTTCATATTTTAAAAAATGGGGATATAAACATTCCCTCTAATTATAGGACCATTATGATTAGCCCGATTTTAGTCAAGATTTATGGAATTATTTTGGAAAAGAAGATTATCATTTTGCTAGAAATTCATGGTGAAGAACTAAAGGATGGGATGGGTTTAGGAGATATCATTCAACTGTGGACCATCTTGTTACCTTTAGGATCATTGCAAAGGAGTTTCACAATACTAAAACCAAAGTTTTGTTGTTTTGTTTAATTTAGAAAATCTTTTGACACGGTTCCCACGAAAAACCTTTGGGATAGGTTGGAAGAGATAAGAGTGCCTTTTGAGTTAAGGGATTCTGCAATAAGGTTGTATGAGAATGTTATTTCCAAGTTCAAGAACGTTGAGGGCTAGTTGAAAGAGATTAACTGCAATATTGGAGTCAAACAAGGTTGTTCCTTGTCCCCTACCCTCTTTGGCATATACATTTACAAGTTAGAAGATTTCTTGGAAGAAGCAGGTGGTGTCAGCCCTACTCTCACTGGTATAGTCATCAATATTCTTCTATATGTTGATGATATCATTCTTATGGTGAGGAGTCCCCACGATATTGCAAATCAACTAAGAATCCTCAAGGATTTTTCCTCCAATATGGGGATGACTGTTAATACTAACAAGACTAAGGTCATGATCATTAAATCCAATAAGATCAATTATGATACCTTCATATATGAAAACAACAACTTGGAGGAAGTGACTTCATACAAATATCTTGGAATCGATACTCACCACAAGCTCAACTAGAATTATAGCATTGAGAAAAGGATTATTGGGGGATGGGAAGATTATTATGGGCTTGAAAACAATTGTACATAAATTGATCTTTGGATATGGGATAATAAGAAACTCCTCTTTGAGACTCTTGTTATGCATGTTATTCTATATGGATGTCAATTCTGCGGACACGGTATCTCTCACGAATCCTGGAGAAAGATAGAGCAAATCCGAAATAATTTTATAACATATAATGTCAAATTAAAATATATATTCCCTATCCAATTCTCCTCTTAGAGGAAATCCTTTCACCCATTTAGAGCATGGATATGACTATATACCTAATGCATAAGAACAATTTAAACAATATGGAAGACAAGAGGCTTCCTAAAATTTCTTCAAAATCTAGTCGTAACCACCTTTGACTCAATCGAGGATGGCATAAAGATGCTCAGTCTTGGCAAGCCATTGGGGAATCATGGAAGAGACCATTCTCCAGAATAAGGATAATATTAAAAATATCATTAAATCAAAGTTTAAGGAGAAAATGTGGTGTGATAAAGAGTTAGAGGAAAAAAGAAAATTAAGAGGATGTAATCAACCATGATCTAGAATATCAAAATTATCTCTCTGTTTTGATAAGTGTAAAGAAAAAAATAAGCATTGCTAAGATAAGAACAAATTCTCATGAGCTCCATAGTGAAACTAGGCATTGGTCTATTCCTAAAATTCCATGGGATGAAAGAGTGTGTCACCTTTGTGACACTAAGAAGGTTGAAGATGAAAATAACTTTCTCTTAGATTTTCCAGCCTATACCCACATTAGATCTCAATTTCAAAATATTTGTCACACTACCAACCTTCCTAACATTTTAACTCAACAAAACTATGGTAATTTTGGAAATCTTCTCTTAATGATTTTCGAGCACATAAGAAAAATTCTAAAGAATTTCAAGTAATCCCTTACCCTCTTAAGGTATGATAAAACAATTTGGTCTCAATGGACGTTAATCATCATCATCATCATTTCACAATAAAAATAAATAAATATTAAATATGATTTTGTTTTTTTTGTTATTTTATTTTAATTTATGTGCATTTAGTGAAGCGCTTGTCATCATTATGATTTATAACATATTTTTCCAGGAACTTGTTATTTAGAGATCTAGAGAATGGATAATTTTCTATGTTTTACCTCTCTTTTGACATGATATCAGACAAGGCTTGTGATCTTCCTGATATTTGTTTGAAGAAGAGCCAAAAGTGACTCAATATGCTAATTGTCATAAATATTTCTTGGGGGAGATCCATGATGAAGGCAAGTGAGGATGTGAATGGTGAGATGAGAATCACATTTCACAACAAGTTTGGAAAACCTATGAACATGAGCTATTCTTAATCCTTGAAACATCTTATAGATCTCTGCTGCATTGTTGGAGTTGATGCCAATGAAACTAGTGTACATTGTAGAGGATATGGCCTTCATTATATTTGAGAACCCCTGCAAATCTTGCAGGACCCTAAATTCCCTTAGAAGCACCATTGAAGTTAACCTTGATGAAACCTTCCATAGGAGGAGACCAAGAGCGGGGGGAGGAGTTTCAAGGCGGGGTAGTCAAGGGGGAGGATGGATTATGGAGGGAAGAAAGGGAAAACCGGATAGTTAGGAGTTGGAATTCACAATCATCACATTTAAGAGCTTCCACATCCCACTTACTGATGATAACTGTCTCCAAGATGTCTTAATTGATTTTAGTCTAAACTGTGGTGATTGGGAGACTTTCATCTTTGAAAATGTGATGATTCCTTTATTTATAAATCCCCCATAAGAAAAATCCTGGGAAAAGCTTCCAGATCTAATTTAGAAGAGAGTTCTTAAAGCTGTGGAGTCACCATGATGAGAGAGTGAAGTGGGTGGAGTCAACTTTTCGATCTGATTGTTGAAAGGAGATTTCTTCCTGGTCCTAGATAGCCTGATTGAATTCATAGGTGATCAGGAAGTTCTTAGTGGGTTCATTATCTTTATGAAACATGGTACAAATTCCTAGCCCAAAAAATCCTCGACGGAGGAGGTGGTCCAATGTGGGAATTTTTCCATGAGAAACCAACCAAAAGAAGGTTGTGAGTTTTGACAACAAGTTGGCTTTCCAAATTTTAACCCAAAAGTCATCCAAAAGAAGAGAGGTATTCTTTTCCAATAGGGAGTAGGCCTATTTTAAATTGAAGCATCCTACAACTTGGTAGCCCCATCGAACCTTGTCTAGAAGTAGGGAGAATTTGATTCTTCTGAGGAGAAGTTCAGTCTACAACAAGAAAAGGGCTTGACGATTTTTGAGAGAAATATGATTTGGGTTAAGAGACCAAGAGTGCCATTCCATGGAGGTTGGGTCCTTATGACAATAATGGTGAACTTTGTTGTCATTAGCCTCTTTTAGACCTTATTTTAAATTAAGGAAGCCCAAATTGGTTTGAAGTTTAGGGAGATGTTGCTAGGAATATACCCAAAAAAAAGACAATCTCCCATCTCTAATCTCACAGAAGTTATGGTCTTGGATTAAATATTTTTTATGCCAAGATGAATTCGAAATAATGTATCTTGTTTTGGTTCTAGCCATACTGATGAGGTCTGTAGGATTTATATTATGTGCATACTTGTTTTTCTATATTTCACACCATATCTCCCCTTTGTTTTGAATCCATCACCACAATGTTTTTCCACTAGGGTGTTGTTGAAAATTTATGCACCTCTTAAACCAAGACCTCCTTTTAATTTTGGAAGGAAGAGGGAATTCCATTCCACCAACACCCATTTTTTGGATGAGTTGGTACCTTTCCAAAGAAAATTGCACTGGAGAGATTTTATTTCCTTAAGGATGCACTTGGGAGAAACAAGGACATAGAAGAGATATAGTGGAATGGCCTACAAGACAACTTTGAGAAGAATAAGTTGACCAACAATGTTGACAGGATGAAAAGTATAGCTAGTGAGATTTTTCCTGATGCAGGAGATAAGGTCTTCCCAAGAACAATTGTGGACAATAGTCTCCAAGAGAGGGGTGCCAAGGTATTTTGATAGAAGGGAGATGTTAGAAAAACCTAGAATGCAGGAGACATGGAGCTAAATAGGAAGAAGCGTATTTAAGAAGAAAATCTAGGATTTGAGGTGATTGATGGAGGTGTCAAAAGCTTCAACGAAGTCATCCCAATTATTTTTAAATGATCTAGCCTCTTTTGTTGAAGGAATACCCATTAACATAATTTCATCCACGAACTGATTATGAAACAAGAAAGAGGGGGAATTGTGAAGGGAAATCCCCTGAAGATGTTGGGAGAGCACTGCTGACTTAATGTTGCAACCAAGACCTTCTTCCATCAGAATAAAAAGAAAATGGGAGAGGGGATCACCTTAACAAATGCCTCAGGAGGGTTGAAAGGGGGTGAGGGAGAGCCATTGATGAGGATGGAAAAAATCTAGAAGAAATGAGTTGCATAACCCAATTGACCCAAGAGGTATGAAAATGAAAAGCTGGAAAAATATCCTTTATGTATTTCCAATTGAGCTTGCCGAAAGATTTAGACATTTCAAGTTTGATCAACATTCATGAAGTTTTAGTAGACTTCAGGGAGTGAACCACATCATTAGATAGAATGATACTGTCAAGGATTTGAAAACATTCTACATATCTGGACTGCTCAAGATATACCACAAGAGGCATAAGAGGTTTGAGGCATGAGGCCAAGACTTTGGTGATAATCTTGTAGATAAAATTACATAATGCAATGCGTCGAAATTGGGAATGGTCGGTTGCTTGTGCTTCTTTAGGAATTAAGGAGATAAATGTGGCATTTAGAACAAGAAGTATTCCATGAATTATTTGATATTTTTCAATAAGTGCCCATACATCTACTTTGACAACATGCCAACAATGATAAAAAAAATTAGAGGTGAAACCATCCAACGCCAATGAATTTCTAGGGGCCATACTCATGATTGCTTCTTCCACCTATGTCAAGGAGATTGTGTGCAACAAGCACTCATTGTGCTCAACAATGATCAATTTTTAAATGTGGTGGGCAATATAAAGGATGGCTTCAGATATATCAAGTTGGGCTTCTGTTAACAAAGTGTTAAAGATAGAGGCTAGATCATGCTCAATGTCTTGGTGCAAGGTGAGTTTGTTACCATGAGGTGATTTTAGCTGAGTGATGTGGTTGGCATTGTATATTTTAACCTTGTACAATTAATTATTGCAAACTTATTCTTAATAAAACAAAAAATATACAATCACACACACACACACATTACAAAAAGAATTTTGCGCTGGAAACCCAAACTAGGAAAAACAACAACCTATTCAGAGTCGCACCTCTAATCTTCTATTCATCATAATCATTGTTTGCAATACAATATACATATAGGATCTTGTGGCATCCAAATCCCTAATCCATTGAACCAGATTAGTCAAAAAACCTAATTCCTTAAACCAAATTAGAAAACCATCAACAAAATCCATGTGCCGAAAAACCACAAACAACAGACGCAAAAAACTGCCAAAAACATACCATTTTTTTTTTCTTGGTGGCTCCTACCCCTGAACCCACGCAACCCTTTTGGTTGGGGGGTGTAAATCACCCCCCATTATCCCATATCAATGTATAGTACATGAGATCAATTTTGCAAAGAATATAACACATACCCAACCTGAATGCATGTGTTGAATCATTGATCCATGGACACATTTTGTATTGCATTCCCCCTCTTTTAGCCAGTGGACTTTGGATTTCTTATTCCATAGGATTTGTTCATACCAATGCATTTACTCTAGTTGATTAGTGAGTTATTTTCTTGATTGGAGTGATCCTCTATCTATCCATGTAGGATTGAACATTGTTTCTGTAGGTCTGCCAATTGTGATTCCAACTACTTCATATCTTGAAAAATGTTTCCAAAGACCCATTTGTTCCAATACTTGAGGTTCAACTTAAAATATTTGAGACATTGTTGGAAGGTATACATTAGATTTCCCTGCACAATATTATCTTCCAACCACCACTTTTGAATTTTCTTTTGAAAATCTGGATGAGATAGACATAACTTTTTGAATTTGAAAGGCCATTTGTAGGGGAAATTTTGGACATCAATGATGAGACAAATGGGCTAGTTATCATAACTAACGAATGGAAGGATAATTTCCTCCATTTGAATCCTCTAAAACATGAGAGAATCTGAGTTAAGGAATTTTTCCAACTTTCAAGGTACTTGGTAAGTGCCTCCTCTTCTGTTGTTCCAGGTAAAGAGATCATTGATGGTATCAATGTCGGTCAATCTAAGATCCTAAATGAAATAATCGAAGGCATCAGTGTCCATATACAAACTTTTGATTCCCCCTTTCTTCTTAGTGAGGGATGAGATGAAATTAAATACCCTCTTAATATCCATAAATTAGATTCAATTAATCCATCTAATTTTTTAAGGGAATGTAGGAAGTCATATTTTTCATTTAGCTACTGCAGTCCATGGACATTTTTTATGAAACTTGAAGTTTTTGAACCTATTGGCCTTAGCTGAGCCATTAGGATTCTTGTAGCAACAATGTTTTTTTCCAATATTACTGTGGATGGGTTCCAGAGAATATCTAAACCTCCCACAAATCCTCTGGAATCTAGGGATATAGATTATATCGTCTTCCAAATCCTTGGAAGAATGGTATTCAAAGAAGAGATGGGAAATTTTGTTTCTTGTAAGAGAAGAATGTTGAGGGTTTCTGAGTTTTACTTATTCTATAAGATTCTTTTCTTTCTCTTACCATTAATGTCTCATATGTTCCAATAGATTACTTTCATTTAAAACTAGGAGAAGGAGAGGGTTGATAAGAATATATTATCAATGCATTTTGACGTGAGTTCATCAAGATTTCCCCTATTTCCTGGAGTAGTTGCAAGTTTGACTTCCTTCCTCTGTGGTTTTCATACATAGGTTTCTTTTTAGGTGTCTTCATCTTGTTTGTATACACTCCCAAGGTATATGAGGTTCCATGTAGAGGATTAGGGCTAGTGGGTTCCTTTGAATTTTTACGAAGAGCTCAATGCACCCTTTGGATATGTTCCAATGGTATTGATTTGATTTCTTGTATTTTACATGCATCTACAATGCGTTACAGATAAATACCTTCCAGCTCCATATCATATGGATCAGGTTATCTGTTGTCTTCTTTCTCCTGGTTCATGATTACATATTCTAGAGGTGACATCTCTATAGGGGAATTTGAATTTTTAGGTTGTTTGGGCTCCTCGGGGTTGGAGGGAGAATCACAAGATTTTTGAGATTTTGGGCCACTAAAGGAGGGATCAAGGGGTTTTTCAAGGTTGGGGTTATAAGAAATTGAACCTAGAATTTCATAGCTATTCTTGGAGGAGGGTAATTTATCTAGACCAAAGGGAATAAATTTACGACCATATTTGCATATATTGACAATTTTGGTGAAACCCTCTTCGTCTTCCTCAGAATCAGGTTTGGGAGGTTTGGGAGGATTGAGTAGAGGGACATATATAAATAGATGACCATCCTCGTGGAAACGATGATAACATAAGGGAATGAACTCGTAGTTAAGGGTTTGGATCCAATATGAGTTTTGGTAACTAAGACAAATGGATTTAGGGATGGGGACCGAGACATTGATGTAGATGTAGATTCTCACATAGTATTTGTATCGAACTTTCTTGGTTTCTTCTATCGATTTGATATAGGTACCCAAAGTGTTTCCAATTCCAACAAGAATCTCTTAATCCCAATACCCATTTGGAAATGAGTAAAGTCAAACCCAGACTGGGCATAGGTGAAATATTCCTTGTCCCGGTTGAATTTCTTCGTCCAATTACGAAGGTGAAGACCCGCAAAGTGAAAAAAATATGTCTCATTTCCAAATATTCACTCGGGATCCTCATGATTGTGAAATATGGTCATAAAAAAACCCTTGGATCCAATCTTGATACTAATGCAATCCTCAGGTTTCTAGCGTGAGTTGATCCAGGCTACTAGATCCCTATCTGAAGGCCAGAGCCCAAGCAATTTTCCAATTAGCACATGGTCCTTCATATACTGAACATAGCTTCTAACTTTCTCTGATTGGATTTTGTACTTGGGAATTTATGCTGCCTTGGGGATGCACTGACCAGGTTTCCACTTCGTTGGTCCTGCACCGGAATGGGGAAGATCCATCATGTTAATTTCTTCCCTAGGGATTGCTTCTAACTCTCCATTCGACGATGTCACAGATCTAGAAGGGGTCCAATGGTAGGTTGAATGGGAACCATAGCCTGAACCATTGAGTACTTATTTATATGAAGGGGGGCCAACACCCCTCTGAGGGTTCCATTGCAAAACAAGATCAAAATATCCATAACAGTGAAACCCTAATTTTCAAAGCATCTAGTTCAATGTACATTTAATTAAGTATTCTTAAATGAATATTATTAGTTTTGATTCATCTTAAATATGGATCTATTAAGTCTTGAAAGGGATCAAATCCCTTAAGGTGTATTTCTTTTTAAATTGTAAAACTCCTCTCCATGATTAATAGATCCAGAGTTGAGATGGATCTAGGGTAGTTACAGTCGAGAACAACCATGCCAAAATTTAGATGATCATCCTTATATATATGTTACTATATGTTTTAGATGAATTTCAACATCTGAAATTTACTAATGATGGATGATGATTAACGTCCATTGATACTATAATTGGTCTATCGGACCTTAATAAGGTAAGAGATTACTTCGTTTGATTTAAAATTGTATTTTTATGCTCAAATTACATTGAGAGAAGCGTTCCAAGATCACCATAGTTTTGATGAATTCGGAGGTTAGGAAGGTCTGTATCGTGGAAAATATTTTTAAATTGAGATCTAATTTGGGTATAGGTAGGGAATTCTAAGATAAAGTGTTTTTCAACTTCAACCCTCTTAGTGTCACAAATATGGTAGATTCTTTCATCCTACGGTGTTTTGGGAATTGTGTCCAATGCCCACTTTCATTATGTATCCCATGAGAGTTTGTTCTTATTTTAACAATGTTGATTTTCATCTTTGCACTTGTCAAAACTGATAGGTACTTTTAATATTTTAAATTAAGGCTGACCACCTCCTTGTAGTATCTTAATTTCCTTTTATCCTCTAATTCTTTATCACACTACATATTATCCTTAAATTTAGATGTGATAATATTTTTAATATTATCGGTATAATCTATTATCTATAGAGTACTATTAAGAAGGCCACTTCAAAAGTTACATGAGGATTAAGGTGAATAGCAATAAAGTAACAATGTTCAATGATGAAGAAGATGAATACTAAGAAATTAATAGGATGCATATATAAATAATAGATAGGTTACACAATGATCTTCTTAATCTATCTTTTTCAATGTTTCTTATAGCCACACCTGCAGATTTTCCATATTTCCATATTAATTATTTCCAAGAATATTTTTGTATTAATTATATGAGAAAGGACATTGAAATCAAAGACCATTCAAATATTTAGCTTGAGATATTACAATAAAATTCATACCCATCTCTCCTTTTGTCCAATATTAATAGTCATTTTCTCCAACATCAATCCTTGTGACTTCATGAATCCTCAAGAAGGACCCCACTCATGAAATCGATAAAAGGTGGCCAACATAAAGAACACTTATACAAACTAAGGAAATATTAGACATTGAGAACTCTAGAACCCAAGGGTGTACATGGGATTTTTGGAGATTACCTCATCCTTTCGGTTTTGACTTGACTAGCTTGGAATTTAGAGTTCATGTGACCTTTTGTTGTGTATTCTTAGGTACCCATGCCTAGTGGACGTTGGAGAAGTGGGTTAGAATATCTTCTAGTTTGGATTCTCACCATCTAAGGCTCTACAATTGGAAATATTAGAAAGATGTGACCTTTTGATTCAAGATTCCAATTTTATCAACATGTGATTTGGAGTTCATTTCATTTTTTTTTTTACCTATAATCGTGATCTCAACCCATCTGATTGATTTATTATTCATTGCATTACTACTATTCTCCTTTACTAGGTGTAATGATTTCCATATAATTCAATTGTTTCAAAATAGTGAGAAAATATTTTTCATGTAATCTTTTATCCACTATTAAAAAATTGAAATCATCACATGAAACAAAATAATCAAATTTTTGCAATATACAAACACTGGAATCAATACACTGTACCAAGATCAATAAAAAAAACAACTTGATCGAAAATTATTGACATCATCAACATTGAAAACTATGCAATATACTGATCGATGTATATGTGATTCTAAGAGACTACCCTATGCTTTGGGTTTTAACTTGATCAACTTGGAATTTCTAGTTCATGTGACATTTTTTGTGTATTCTTATGTTAATTTTCTAACCCCGACAACTAGTTATATTGTTATCTAGTGATTTCCTTACTGCAAATCAGATTAGCAACTCATAAAAAAAGTACACTGCTTGAAAATTAACTCAAACAAAATAGCACAAAAGCAATACTGGAAACCAAAATATCACACACAAGACAAATATTTTTGGGTAGATACCCTTGGAAAAAATCCCATAAGGAAAATCAATACTGAGATGATTTTATTAAGATAAAATCAGGGCTCCCATGACAGAGATAATATCCCAATGAGAGAAATAAAACTACATAAAACCTCGAAAAGTGAACATTGATGTAAGACCTTGAGTTAGCATGATTTTCAAGGTGTACGCTGCTTTACTTAAGTAAACCTATGTATATGTGATTGTCTCCATTGAAACCCACATACATGCACTAAAAGATTGTATGTAAAACTCAATATGGTGCTACACTTTCATGTGAATTCAATCTACTGAAACCCACTTGTGGTTGCCTCTATCTTTCTTCTCCCTGACCTAATCTCTATATGGAAGTCCTTCTCCACCTATCCAAGATCTCCTCCAGAAAAAAAATGCTTCTTTACTCTCTGTGTCATATGAAATCATTGAAGTAACCCTCCTCCTTTACCCTAGCCTTGCTTTTATAATATTGAGTTATGACCTAACCCTAATCTCAAAAGTGATTTACGACTAAGATTACATTTCACCTCAATTGAGATCAATGGCTAATATTTAATGCTAATTACTTTTAGAATTTCCTTAAATAAACTCAACTAATTAAAAAAATCACTTTAATTTAATAATTCCTTTAATTAAAGTAAAGTATTAAGGTAGAATGATTTGGACAAATTCCACATGTCTAGACACCTAGACCTGTGCGAAAGTACTTGTTGTCGAGAGAATTAGTTAACTTAATTGTTGATCATTAAATCATCAACTCGGGGGAATAATATTAGAGATGCCAGCACTGTATATGTAGATACCAGAACACAAATGACTATATAATCTATACTCCTAACATTAAATAAGATTGTGCAAATTACAAGAATCTCATTCATTGGGAATCAAATCAAGAAAGTGCTCTAATGGGAACATACTACAGTCTTTCACTGAGCGTTCCTATAGGAAATTATTAGAGAAAATATTGTTTTCACCTTCAATTGAAATTGTTATTTTAATTTGCAAAAGAAAACAAGGCATGTAAAAGTTGTTGAGAAACTAGTCTATTTCACACATTGGCAATTATAAAAATAAAAGAGATAAGCTTCACTCAGTAAACAATGCAAAGTTTCCAAGGGAACATGTTATATTTATTTCACCATGAGGTACACAAAGTTTGCATAACAGAATCGAACTCAATGTTATCATTCAATCTTCAATGAGATTTACCTCCATTACTTGATTAAGAACATAAGTAAACTACTCTGAAATTAAACTAATCCAAGCAACATGTAAAATTATTGTAAGTGTAAATCTAATCCTACAGAAAATAAAATGGCACCGTGGACCGAATTGGTGATCCCTCTCGATTGGTTTCATGCTGATAAAATATTACTAGTCTAAGGGAGAATTATACACGGAACAATTTGTCTTCAAAACATCAACATTTTATTAAGGCGATTTCAACAGTACAGATTGATACGAAAATGTCGATTTGAATGTATGATATCTAAATACATAACTATCTAACTTATTGCTTACATTAATCTCCTCCAAAACCTTTATTTATACATGAGAGGTGGGAACCAACTCAAAGAAACCTTTACAATTTTATCCAAGTCATTGCTAACTGGAAAACAAATAATTTTGACTTTTTACAAATATGGGTACAACATGCAATTTGGGAAAATCCTTGATGAATATCCACCTAAAACTCCTAAAACATTTATGAGTTCAAGAATCTTCCCATGGTTTACTCATTTTATCATATTCTAAACAAAACCCATGTTTTAGTTTTCTAAGGTTTATCTTCATCTCTTCATAAATCATGCCAGAAGTTAGTTGTTTGAAACTGCTACTAATTTGGACCATAACAAAAAATATGGATTTTACATATTTAGAAAACCGTACGGATCTCCTAAACCGTACCTAATTTTTGAAATTGGCTCATATATTCCTCAGTTTGGACCCTTATGCACAAAACCCATGTCTTGTATTTTCTAGATTTGCCTTCATTGCCTCATAATTCGTGCCAGAAGTTAATTTCCCAGAACTATTGTTAATTTTGGCTGAAATGTTGTTTATGAGCTAGAGTTTCACAAGTGTGACCTGGGTTCTAGTTGAACAACACAAAATCATGTCAAGGGTCCTAGTGACAAAACCTGTGTCTTGGGTTTCCTTCTAGAATTGTGCTAGTATGTCACCAGATCCATATATGTGTTACAAGATCTGAACTAGTCAAAACCATCATTAGCAATAAAATGACTTCTAACTTCACTAATTCATCAAAAAAATGGGAAAACATTAATTAACCATCAAATTTACCTCTGAATCTCTCGAATGACCTTTATATGAGAATCAAGGTGAAAAGAGTGAAAATCATGGAAAAGGGAAGGTTATGTTAAGTAAAAAAGGGTTAATTTAGCAATGCAAATGGCGTCAAATTGGAGGCCTGACATCTCCTGCACACCTGATATATTGTATTTCCTCGTGCAATAATATGTATTTACACTAAGTTGATGTCTTTCTATCCAAATTTTCAAAATTATGTCATTGTTACAACCATCCCAAATGGCAACTCCAATGGATATGGTCACATGTGTTCCTTTCCTTTTCTCTTTGTTCCAAGTCTCCTTCCCAAGGCCTTGGTATGAAATTGAAGTGGCTCAATTTGTTTGTATCTCTTCTAGCTAAGTTTATGTATCTTCCCATTCTCTACTGTCAATCTATCAATCGTCCTTTGCAACTGAGCACATCTTTCTTTCAGCACCGTATTCTCATTATTTATATACTTGTTGAGAATTTTGAATTCTTAAAATTTAGCCTTCAACATGTCAAGCATGTGATCCTTACCCTCCAATATGGAAGAAATCAACCTAGTATCTAGGAACATGACCTCTTTTACAAGCTCATAGTAGTTTGTTGTGTTATCAACATCATGGGGTACTGGTGTGGATGGATCAACAAAATCGGGATATGAGTATGCAGACATCTTAGGATGGGAAGGTTCTTCTGAGGTTCTTTTAGACAAAGGGGTAAGAAAATCAAGTTGACGGATATCACTATGCTCAATGGGTGTTGTTTCAGGTTGCAGAGGGGACCGAACTCTGGGTGGACATGGAGTACTTTGCATTAGAGGCTCATCATACATGATTTGAGACTTTTTCTTGGCCATACTCTGGGTAATTGTTTTTAAGAGGAATCAATGAAGACTACCCACATCCCTTTTCTATAGATAGTTTCTTAGATTTTACCCCATGAAAAACATAGGGTTCAATTTCCTCGATACAAGGGTAATTTTCATTATCATGCTTGGGGACATGTTGCTTGCATTTTTGTTTCAACATGGCATTTTTTTATGAATTTATTCTTGAATGGTGAATCCCTCAACTTCACGAGAGATGAGGTATTCTTTGTTATTCTTATTTTTATGATCCAGGTGGATATCGTTGGTCACCCACCTATTCCAACTGGCTCACATATAGATGTCATTTTGGCATTTTTGTTTTTCTAGTTTTTCAAGTCCTAAACTCTAGGGGTCATTTTTAGGCCCTAAAAAGTGTTTTTTGGGCCTGTCGTAGTCACACTATAGTTGGAGTCAAAGTGTAATGTAATATTGTGTATTCCTTGGATAGACCTTTCCAATGGGCTATCATGCGCCTAAAACGGAGATCGTATGAAAACGTTATGACCCCGATAAGTTGATGTACCAACTTACCCCAACGAGGCCCACATGAATTTTGGCACTTCATCTCCTAGGGTTAGGTTTTTGGATGTATAAGGTTTTGGCATTCATGTTTGATGTAAAAATTCCTTTGCAGCCTCATTTTACTCATCTTCTTGTGAATGAGCACAACCGTCACATCTCTTCTCAGAGATAAGTTGCCACCATTCCAACAAGCTTCTTTCAATTTGCATTTTATAGTTTCATCATTTTTCTTTATTGAATAGAAGCCAAGTTTTAATGCATCTCCATTATTGTTCATTGTATCTTTGTTTTAATAATATAGATCTGTATTCATTTCATTCCTCTCATAAAATCTGGATCATTTTATTATCAAGATTAATTACTGGTTCTCAGGATATCTCCTTAGGTGGATTCTTCTTAGAAACAAACCCATTACATTATAAAAATGCATCCCAATTATCACCCTTCTTATTTAATTTCTCTAGGATTAAAATCTTGATCAAGATGTGATGATACATGCTATGAATAACACTCTTAGGGTTTTCTTGAACACACTTAGACATCCTACCCAAACTTAGACATACATATGAAAATTCAAATGGTCACTGGCTTCAAAGTGTAATAGAAGGAGAATATGGTAAATGAATGTAAAAATATATCATCCCTCACGGGTGATGATATTTTGGAGGACAAATAGGAGGTTACTCCACTTCTCTACAATCCACATTATTGAGGAGAGAAATTAGGTCCAAACCCCTTGTTCAACCTGTTTGTTTTTTAACCACCTTTCCCATGTTTGAGGTAGACCTGCGCCTTGGGCTAACATATGAGCACTAACTCACCCATGTGAGCAACATGACCATCAAACCCATCTACGAACCTCCTGGTTATAGAGGCATCGTGGCCTTGGAATGTTTTGAGAAATAACAGCCACCCTATGGAATTTGAGTATGGAGTTGCTAGCATTGTATTGATGGTATGCTTGCAATGTTTTCAAATACAATAGATCTTGTATAACTACAACAAGTTTCCCCATGCTTTTGTAAATCCAAGCATAAGAGAGTATGCAAAAGAAATCCTCTTTGAGAAATTCACACTGCCAATGAGGAATTTGGGAATGAGAGACAAAGTTCTAGGAAATATGCTAATTTCGAAGGGAGATATAGTTATTTTGAATCCTCTGAGTGAATCATTTGAAATGAGGGAAATCAATTGGTCATTCATTACAATGATCATGCATTTAAATGATCATTAAAATTTTGTCGTTAGAAACAATGATTGTAAGGATTGGTCATTAGAAACGGTGAATGTACATGAGTGGAGCATCGTTCTTGGAGTAAAGATCAAATGATGAAAGGTTATGGTCAAAGTTTATGTAGGGATGAGGAAAATAGATAAGGGGTAGTGAATATAGGTAGAAGATATGATACAATATGTGGGTAGATTACAATATTGATTATAGGATCATTAAGAAAGATATGATGGAACATATGTTATACAAATGATCTCGTAGGAAAATATAATTTTTCCCATGTTTTAATAAACCAAGAAAATCAAAAGTTGCCTTATTATCTCAAGTGTACCTCATGATGCATACTGGAATGGAAGAAATAAAGGAAACTTGATACTGTTGTTGCATTATGCTGAGATCACAAGATCATTGAATGCTTGTTTTTGAACCGACTGAATTTCCAAATGATGATGTAGAAGAGATGACAAAATAATGGCATTTTTGGTGTTGAAATTGATTATTTCCACAAGGGAAGACATAAGTTGTTTGGGCAACTCTAGAACCTTACCTTGAGGCCAACAAACTTAAAATTGCAAGACATACTCTAGCCAGTTTGTTATAGGTCATCTTGTAACTAATATAATGGTCTTGTAGCAATTGAAAACAATGGTTACAGGATTGTCTACAAATGATGAAAATCCAAAAAATATGAATGTTGGAGCTAGTGTTGGAAGTATGGAAACTGCAACTACTATTAGAAGGATGGACATTCGCAATACCATTAAATTTGAAGCACCGAAATCTATCAAGGATATAGAGTGAATTGAATGATGAACTCCTTTTCTAAAATTACCATGCTTTTCTTTCAATTCTGATGTGTAAACTGATGAAAGTTGATTCGAATCTGCTAGAGAAGGAGGATGGAATGAATTGTGGCTATCGAAAAGACTGAATGGAAATATTTATTGGAACAATATATAAACAAAATGTTGTAATAAATCAAACTTCTACAAGTTATTGTTGATACTATAAAGTCATATAGTCTTCGTCCTTATCCCCTCATTGTACAATTCAATCTATGTGAATAAATTTACTTGGAGTCAAACATAGAAAGAAATCATTGGATTACTAATCAATAATTTAAATCGTTAACCAATGTGAAATGACCCACCAGTAATGTCAATGGGAATCAAGGTACAAAATTACATACTAGTTGGTGTGAATGAATGTGTTGGAGTCAAACTCCTATATAATCCATTAGTCAAGGACATTGATGTATTCCCTTGATAATAACGAGAGAACCTGCCATTAAAGAATGCAACTCCGAGGTACTTATAAACATATCTAATGTCAATCACATATGATGTTCTATAGTCGATGGGATGAGATTCATCAGAACGTGGGCCTTAAGGAATCCCACATCATTCTACATGAGCATCCAACAAATGATTTTGAAGAACCATGCTACAAAATTGAACCAACATGAACTTATAAAACTTCTTGTGAATATTTCCCGCCAGGAATCCTGGTTTTCAAGCAAAACTCATGTCCAGTTGTGCCAATAAACTAGTTTTCACAACTAGACTTGTTTTTTATGTACTATTTCATTTATTCTTCTACACTAGCCTACTCTACTAAGAAAAAAAGCCCTTCCCTCAAGTGTAGGATAACTTCCAATGAAGCCGTGTGTGTGACAGGATTACAAACATACTCATATTCAAGTTTGAAAAATATACTTGGATAGATACTTGAATATGAGGCACCAAATGCATTAATTGATATGGTGCCAAGAGATGTTGAAGGATGGAGTGGTATTGTGGCATCATGACTGTTTGGAACCAAGTTTCAATGAGATCTTTTTCTCTTTAGTTCTCTTTTTCATTATAAACTGTCTCCATGTCCTCCTTTGTCATGCCATGTAGATATTCTAAGACTCATTGATTGTTCTCTTGAATGCATGAAGGATCTGATCATAGGCATGAAGGGAATTCCTCGATATTTTTCTCTAGTTTGTGCTCTCCATTGATTGTTTCCCATGAATCTTTGGTTTTCTCTACAAATTGGCAAGAGTGATCAGAGAAATATTTTAGGTCTTATTCTTGATGTTGTGCATCGAATTTTCGGTCTTCTATCACTTCGTAGAGTGTAGGTATGTTCCTAAATGATGTCAATATTTTTTCTTCTTGATATGTAGAGATGTTTCCAACTACTTCCAGGATTTTAGAGATTCCTTGGAGTAACATTTCTTCTTTTTCTCAAAAACTCTTTAGAATCCTTCTTTTGTTGGTTGTTGGGTCCTATATTGCATAGGGACTAGTGTACAAGGGCATATTACAACTCCAAAAGATAAACTTTTTCTATTTTAAAGAAATAAATGAAATTTGTTAAAAGTAAACAATTTCAAAGAAAAATATGATCATGTACTTAGACGCCCTCATGCTGTCAAGATCCTATTGTCACCTAGTTATCTATTGACATAAGTTATCTTATTCCTTTCCATGAATAAAAAAAAAAAAAAAACACCCTTTCATAAAAGGAAATAACGAGGCTTTAGAGAAACTCACCAAAGTGAATGCGTCAGGATAGAACCCCTTCAGAACTTCTAAAGTAAGGGTTCCTTTGTGTCTTACTTCTTATCCTCCCCTAAGTTTCAATTGTAGATAAATTACACACAAAATAGTAAACTTATGAAAACAACCTACATATGCTCTAATCCCTTGTAGCATCTCCTCGAAAACGACACCAAAAATGTCGAGTGAATTAATTAACTTAATTGTTGATCATTAAATCATCAAACTGGGGCAATAAGATAAGATATTCAAACATTGTATATGAATATACTATAACATAGATGACTATATAATTTATACTCCTAGCATTAACTACGACTATGCAAATTACAATAATCTCGTTCATTGGGCAACAAAACAAGAAAGTGTTTGTTCGGAACAGGCTACAATATTTCACTCAAGATCATCCTGAGTGTTCATGTATGCCATTCTTAGAGAAAGTATTGTCCTCACCTTCAATTGGCGTTGTTCTCTTGATTTGAAAAAGAAAACAAGGCATGTAAAAGCGGTCGAGAAACTAGTCTATTTCATACATTGACAATTGTAAAAATAAAAGAGATAATATTCACTCTGTTAACAATTTTCCCAAAGGGGTTGGATCCAATGGTGTAAAGCGAGGAGTTTTTCACCATTGGGTAAGGTTCAATTCTTGTGAGGGCCTAAACTGAAGCCATGGGGGCACCTTGAGATAGTGGTCCAATGTGTGGTTTCACCCAGAGATATTATATAATAAATGATATTGTGACCTGTGCACACATAAGTGGATAAAACCCCACCCCCATGTCCTTCAATTTTTTTTAGATTTTCTCGAGGTGTAGGACAATCAATGATAGAGTGTGTTATTAAAGAACTCTGTGGTGTTAAGTCATCAGTTCGAAATCTGTGGGGACAAAAAATCCATCCATGTTAAGGGTTGGTGTGGCTCAGGTTGGGTGCGATCCTCAGGTGATTTTTATTTTTTAGATGCCCCTGAGTCATGGTTTCTCAAGCCATAGGCTAGTCCCACAGGTAACAAACAAACTAGCAAACAAAAAAAAACAATGCAAAGTTTTCAAGGGCATAGGTTATGTTTCTTTCATTGTGAGGTACACAAAATTCACACAACAAAATCAAACTCAATGTTATCGTTCAACTTTCAATGAGATTTACCTCCAGTACTTGATTAAGAACAAAACTAAACTACTATGAAATTAAACTAATTTGAACAACAAGTAAAATTACTGCAAGTGTAAATATAAACCTACAGAAAATAAAATGGCACTGTGGACTGAATTGGTGGGCCCTCCCAATCATTTTCACATTGCTAAAGTATTACCAGTCTAAGGGTGAATTACACACACTGGAATTTGTCTTCAAAACATAAACATTTTATTAAGGTGATTTCAACAGTGCAATATGATACAAAAATGCCAATCTCAATGTCTAATATTTGAATATATAACTATATAACTTATCACTTACATTGATATCCTCCACACCTTTATTTATACATGAGAATTAGGAACCAACTCAAAGAAACCTTCACAATTTTAACCAAGTTGTTGCTAACTAGAAAACAAATAATTTTGGCTTTTTATAAATCTGGGCACAAAATGCAATTTGGGAAATCCATGTTGAAGATCCACCTAAATATCCTAAAACATTTCTTATTTAGAGGATCTTCCCATGTGTTCCTCAATTTATCATATTCTGAACAAAATCCATGTTTTAGTTTTATGAGGTTTGTCTTCATCACTTCAAAAATTGTGCCAAAAGTTAGTTGTTTGAAACTGCTGCTAATTTGGACCATAACAAAAATATGGGTTTTACATATTCATAAAATTGTCGGGTTCTCCCTAAACCTACTTAATTTTGGAAATCAACCCACACACTCCTTAGTTTGGACCCTTCTGCACAAAACCCATGTCTCAAATTTTCTAGATTCACCTTCACTTCCTCAGAATGTGCGCCAGAAGTTAACTTCCTAGAACTCCTATTAATTTTGGCTGAAATGTTGTTTATGAGTTGAAGGTTCACACGTGCAACATAGGTGCGAGATGAACAACACAAAATCATTTCAAGCATCCTAGTGACAAAACCCATGTCTTGGGTTTCATTCTAGAAGCGTGCTAGTATGTTGAACATGGAAGCGGGTTACCGGATCCATATATGTGTTACAAGATATGAACTAGTAAAAACCATCATTAGAAATAAAATGACTTCTAACTTTACTAATTCATAAAAAACAATGGGAAAATGTTAATTAACCATCAAATTTACCCTTTACGCTCTTGAATGACCTTTATATGAGAATCATGGTGCAAGGAGTGAAAATCATGTAAAAGGGAAGGTTATGTTAAGTAAAAAAGGGTCAATTGGTAATGAAAATGGAGTAAAATTAGAGGCTTTACACTTTTTCGATGCTACAAACATCAACACTCCCTATTAGCAAGGAAGGTACTTCTGGAAGAGCCACTTGGAACTACCCATCCCTCTGATCTTGGCACATTGTCCTGCACATCATCTTTCCCCATGGAATCCTGGTGCAACACCCCCCCCCTTCTCTCCTTGGGACTATGCGACCTCCCGGTCTTGGATATTTAAAATCCTGAGTCGGATTGACTCTTTGGGTCCCTACGGGCACCAAAAATTGTTATACACAGGCCCCTGTTCTCCCTAAGTGACCACGTGCTATAATAGTTGGATCTATCCCTTGGTAATTTCGAGCTTTTGGGATATCCTGACCTCTTGCTCCGAGACTTTCTAAAGTGTCCTCCTCCGAACTCTAGTCCTCCCGACTTTTGGATTTCCCAATCTATTGCCACACATCCTCTGCACGACCAACGGTTTATATTATTTTGCGACTCTGTGAGTTCACGATTCTCCCTTGAAACACCTCTAATCTCCTGAGCTACAAAGTGATGAAACTCCTTGCGGTCAACTTCCATGTAGTTCTCCTAGATCTAACAGTTTGGATTTATCCACTTCTCTCCGGAATGAATCTTGTTCATGGATTAGGATGGAAAACTCAGGGATTCTCCCCCTTAAAGATTTTCCTCTGCTCTCCCTCCTGAGATTAACTTCCGTGACTTTCTCTTGTTCTTCAGAACACTCTCTTCGACACTTATTCGAAATCATGACCTATGCACACCTTGCAATTGGTTCTCTTCCACACTCGATTCCTCTGTGGATGATTTCACCCTCCTTGCGACTTTTCTTCAACAACTTTTGTCTTTTGTGACTAAATTCGTAGTATTCCTGCTAAGATTTTTGAGTCTGAAAACTCTGTCACACACTCCTTGCGGATGTCTATGCACTCCTTGCAGACATAAGTTCACATTGTCTCTTCCGAGGTTACCAGTCTAAATAGACTATGTCAATGCACCCCTTGCGGATGCTATGCACTCCTTGCACTCACTTGTAGAAGAGAAACAACTGAAACTTATTCACCCTTCACAATGACTCATACATTCAACCATGTAAATAAATGCATAGATACAAGAGCAAGAAATAACAGAGAATAAAACAGATTAGAAATTCTACCATTCATTCATTCAAATAGACGCATCAACACCACACATTTGGGACAATATTCCTTTGTTATATCCATTCAACTAAAAATTACATTCATACATACACTACTTCTGTGTAGCTCTCAACTCTTTGCTACAATGGCAATCTATACACTAGATTCAACAGTCTCTTCTCGGAAACAATACAAAGCTTTATACAAAGGGACTCTTTGAGTTCTTCCCTCCAACTACTCTAAGGTATCCTATCGAAAATAAAAACTTTCAACTACTTAACATTTATTACAATAAATATTTGAGTCAGACATATAGTGAATGTTCTAGATCTGTACTATGATCCTTCACTTTAAAGAAAAATAAATTCCCTCATAGATCTTATGCAATGGATCAGCGTCTGATCATTAAAGACGTTCATAAATATAAATCTTTGTTAGATATTACATTAATATGCCAATTTTGTAATTCAAAATATGCGCTAGTGCGCCCAACTATCTTTCTCTTGTGCTTTTTTGGCGATGCTCCTGCATCATACACCTCTAACTGGAAAATACATGGACTCTTGTCCATGAGATTTTGTATCGATCTTCCATGCTTCTGGATGTCTACTTTACCAACCCAATTGGCATCTTCCACTGGTCATCCTTTCCACTTCACCAAATATTCAAAATATGTTTTCCTTCTGGTCTTCTTACCAACTCGCTAATCTATGATCTTCTCCATCTGTGGTTTCTCTTCTATAAGCATCTATCTCTCCCACTGGATCCTCTTTTGATTTTCGGATCCTTTGGCTCCATATTCTCTATACGGATACAGGTCTGCAATGTTGAATATGAGTGATATTCCTACATCTCCTGACAGCTCTATCTCATAAGCATTCTCCCCAAATCTTCTCAGGATTTTACACGACCCTATATTTTTCAACTTCAACTTATTATATGTTGTTATAACCCTAAATTGCACCACACATGCTTACCTGGCATCAGGCCAAATCATATCCCTTCTTTGCCATAACTATGCTGAACAACTCTTTGAAAATCCTCTTGTGTCAAGGCCCACGCACCCTAACCCATTACTGCACGGGTGTGCATGCTGGCTGACCCACTACAGCCCGCGTGTACCTAACAAAGCATGAAAAAAGGAAAGTTTCTGATGGAACAAAAAGCTATGGGTCAGTTAACTTAAACTCCTAGCCATGCATGGCCGAGGGTTCATCCAAAACCCTAGCTCCTTCTAGCCTATAAAAGAAGGGGTAGGGGTAATATTTGGAGGAGGAAAAAATATAGCGAAGAAACTATGCCCATTTACATAATCCGTTGTCCCAACCCTTTAGCCTTTCCTCATGCCAAAGGAGATTTAACGCAAAGCAGTTGGAGGACAGAAGAAGAGGAGCCCAAGATCCAAATCAAGGAGTGGTGGCCAGTCTTGACTTTGGTTGTAAGTTGATTCATTTTTCAAGTAATAAAAGAATAATTTTCCCGTCCCAATGCATGAGTTATCTATGGTTTGGTTAATTTATGCTTAATTTCTAACCCTTAAGTAGAGAAGTAGCATGCATGCATAGGTTTTATTTGTCTTGATTGCAGGTTATTTGTGGAAGGAGCAGCGCAAGCAAGTGGTCAAAGTGCAACAGAGGATCTATATCGAACATCGGTAACATGGTTAGTAGTCATTCTCCATGCATGTACTGTGAAAGAGGGGTTGTAGGTTAAAATGTAATTTCTTTACGGTCAAAATCTGCATGCAAGTCTGACCCTAGTTTGCTAGTCTATAGGGTATTTTTCCCAACAACAGAATTGGCGACCGTACTGGGAATAATACTCTTTAGGGTTTCTGGATTTCTTTAAAGTTTTTGGGTAGTTTAAAGATTAGGTTTTCTGTTTTTCTTTGCCTGTCTTTTTCTGTAAGGTCTGAGCTAGCAGGGAGCTTGGTTCTTCATACCAGTTTTCCCTTACTTTTCCTTGATGGTAGTTGTCGGGACATACAGAGGTACATGCGACCTGTAGAAGGCCTGCATGCGTGTACCCACACCCTATCCTCTTACAGCCCGCATGTGAACGCTAGTTGTAGGGATAACAGTAGCGTGTAGGAGTTCAGAGAACTTTAGAGGCAGTCCACCTCTTCCCTGTCATAATTATACATTCTCAGGGGGTTTTCTGGAATCTTGTCTGAGTCTTGTTGGTTTACAGTCCTATCTCAAATTGTTTTTTTCTCTTTGTTATTCCTTGCATTATTTTTTTTCTTTTCTATTAGAAAAAGAATCCAAGCCTTCAAGAGACCCTGGTTATCAATACTAGAGGCCTCTTCCTAGTCTGGACTGCCTGTTTTCATTTTTTTCTTAGAATTATACATACACACGGCCTGTACAAGGTCAGCCCATGTGTACACACTACCTGTTTCAGCTCAACACGTGTTTGCACGCGTGCTGTTTTAGTGACAGTAGTGTGCTTGACATACTACATTTTAATCAGGGTGGGGTAGTCATCCCCTCCTTTGATGAGAAGTATTCCTCTCAGGTGTTTGAATCTAGGGTTGAACAGTCAGTAGGTTAGGTCATCTTACCCTTAGCCTACTTTTTCTCAGTTGATAGTTGACAGAAAATATATATATATTTTTTTTTTATGGTTTTTAGACATGCGTAAGAGTCTTTGTTTTCTTTATTTCCATTGTGTGTATTTACTCTGATTCTTTGCGATCTGCGCTTTAATCCAGAAGTTGTTTTTTCTTGGTTTTGTGCTTATTGGTATTTTCCCTTTGTTGCTTTACTAGCACTTAAATAATAAAAAAAAAGATCTCTTTTCATTTTCTTCTTTGTTTGAAGAGTGTGTTTCTGCATCATTAGCTAGGGAGAAGTCTTTTATTTCGTAATTTTTTGTAGTGCATTTAGAGCATAAGTAGCTCGTAGTCGATCGAAATTCCTTTATGTTTGTTGTATAAAATCTTAGAAAAATTGAAAAGAAAAAGAAGTCTTTCTTTGTGAAAAGTTGTTGAAATTTTGCATTTAGTAAAAGTCTTTTGTTTCCATCTTTTTTCATTTGTTTTTGCTTTCGTCTTTACACATCATCAGTTTCAACCTCATACCCCTTGACGTAAGAAAAACCATAAAAACAACGCTAATTTAAAATCTATTAGACTTTTTGTTTGTAGGGTTCACAAACTAGTTCAGGACTAGGGCCTTGGATTAGGTTGGAGAGGAAACTCTCCAAGGCCATTCAAAACC
>SNQJ01S0035346.1:55408-71724 GCA_010110895.2 Picea sitchensis
GACAACTTACCAAACTAGCTTTTTGGGGAGCTAGATTGGGCTTGGATTTTGGTCTACTATTATTCCATTCATGAAAAGATATATACATATGCTTTTGATCCATAAATATTTTCCAAGCATCTGCTACCTTTATTTTTTCTGAATTGGGAGTTTGTCTAGCAAATAATTTTGCTTTTCGATGAGTATAAAGATCCCAATTCAAAATATTCTTCATCCATTCTGGATTTTCCTTTATTTGGCTGCAACCTTTAGACAGACTCAAAAACTTGCAGATCTCAGGAGAAGATGGTCTTTTTATATATTTGGGAAAATAAGCTTTTTGTCTATCTTTGACTTCTGTACAAAGAGTATCTTGTATGAGTAGGACATGGGCATCATGGGCAAAGGGAATGTCAGAGCACTGTGGATGAGGACACTGTTCTTTAGTTGTTGATACTGGAGGTGGTAAGTGTGTTCTTGGATTATGATGGTCATGTTCAAACTGAAATTTTGAGTCTTTCTCAAAAGTAGCTAGAGTGGATAGAGTAATGAGGTCTCCACAGTCAAGACATTTTACTGCAAAAGGAACTTGCCCTATTTGTCCAGCTAGAGATTGTAAAGAAGGATGTAGACAAAAAGAAGGAATGGAAGGAGGAGGTCTAGTGGGTTTGGGATGAGAACAAGTAGGGAAAAAATTTCTTTGAGGAAAGGAGATAGTGGCAGAATCAAAAGTTTCTTTTATCTGAGCTGAGGTAATAGCTCTTGGAACTCGTACTTTTGGGGTATCAATTACCCAATCTGTTGGAAAGGAAAGATCTTCCCATTTAATCGTACAATGTTCCACCTTTTGATTTAAGGATTCTGTAATTACCAGGGTGTTGGCTTGAGAATCTTTACTGGGTGTATGTAAGACAGCAGGGAACATAGTATTAGTGTGTCTAAAACATCCTCGAGCCTAGATGGCTATGTTTGTTCTTTTAGCATTCATACTAAACCCTGTTGTCCTAATTTGTAATTTCAGGATATTAGCAAGAGTCTCGTCAAATGAATAAACATAAAAGTTGGGATAATAGTCAAAATAGACTGGTCCATTTGATAAAGGGGCTACTATTCCTCCAATTATAGAATCGGTGAATTTATCATGAGTTAAGTCCCTTACAGAGCAAAGTACATAAGCATTTATTCCTTTATGTACTAAGGCATTGATACCGATTCTAATACATCCAAAATGTACAAACTGGGTTTTATGTCTCTTAGCCTCCTTTTGGATTTCTTTTGGGTCTAAGAGGGATATAGTCTGGGTAGTGTTACTATTCTATTGGATGGTACTAATAGACTCTTTTACCAAAACTCTGGTTACATCTTTAAGATGGAACATGGATAGATCTTGATATACTTTGCTAGGTTCTATAGCAGGTAATTTCCATGCTACCTGAGGATTTGTTTCAACTTCTTCTATGTCAGCATGGTTTATGCTCTGTGATCTATTTAGGGAAAACATGGATTTTAAACTATTTACAAGATCGTTGCCTAATGTACTAGCTTGTTCAACATTTTTAATTTCTCTAAAAGACACTGAGCGAGAATCCATACTGAGTAATACTATCTTTACACAGAAAAGGAGGGATTTTAGTCTTATGTCCTTTAATACAAAAGGATTAGACAGGCTCCTGGCGTACTCCTCAGGTAAAGACTAGTAAACTAGTCAGGAGACTAAAACAAGTGTAAGACGATTTTATGAACAAAGAGCGAATAGATTTAACAGATCAGAATGAGTCTATTATCATACCCGGGGCAAAAGTGAGGCACTGGCTCTAATACCATTTGTTAAGCAGGGGCCTCCTTTGTAAGAGTATGAATCTTTCTGATTGATGCTTGTCTATGCGCAATCTCCCTTCACCATTGATCTTCTGATTTTTGCGACTTCTGCCAAAACGAATACCGGCGGGTTAACCGCTTTACTTAATTTATCTTCCTGAAGTCCTCCACTTGAATTCCATCGGGGTTGTCACGCAGGATTCCCTGATCAAATCATGAGCTGATGGGGTAGTCGTGCAAGATTCCCCAACTAGATATGACATTATTAGTACAAATCACATGTATCAATAGTAAGGCATCTTGGAAATGTGGGTCAAACCTCACCAAAAGTCGGAGAAGTGCTCCGAGTTTCCAAGATTCTTTTGGACAGACATGACAACACTATATCTCAGAGAGATTTATTTTTGTACAAAGTGGAGATTGTTACAGTAATCCATGAAACCCGGATGACACCATTGTCGTCCATCTAGACCTGAATGTTTTATATCAATCATTTTCAATAAAACTTGCAAATCTTGCAGGATATTGTAGAGTATCCCAAGATTTTGTATAAATTTTTTGAACAATGTATAGTGTACCATGGATTCTCTGTAGGATGGTTTTGGATTTTATTCCCCACTGATAATGATTCAGAATAAACATACGGAAAATTTCTTCATCATTTGGTCCTTGGTAATTCAAATCTCGGACATAGTGGAGTGGAGTGAAAGATTAGAGGATAATAGGATCTGCTTCTTCTTTGTTTATTCCAAAAGTTTCCACCAGTCAGCAAGCCATAGTGGAGGTCTTCCTACAGTAGACGTATTGACCGTTCCAAACTTAACCAGGAAAATAATATCTTCATGTTGTGTAAACTGTAACCATAAGTTTCTATAATCATGATAAGTATAACTTGTTTCTGGAAACATAATCTCAGCATTCCTTTCAGGCCAATGAGAAAGTAACCTTGGCCTATCCAGACAATAATACTTCTGATGAGATTCATCATTCTTGATATCCCAGATTAAATTTATATCATGAAATAGATCTGCTAAAGCATTTTTTGCTTCAAGTGCTCTCCTATTATCTTGGTTTATGATTGGTAACAGAGGATTATTATTGCTCCTATGTCTTATTTCGGGAACTAGGCTTGACTAAAGAACTTGAGTAGTAGGAGCTAATATCTTAGTACTTCTCAATCCCCATCTAGGAACCCATCTGCTAGTATATGCTTCCCATCTCAAAGAGTCAGGAATATTTTCCATATGATCTGTATCTCCTCTAAGCTGTATGGAGATTACAAGACTCTGATATGTAGGCTGCAAATGTTCTCTACTTAAAAAGTCAGGTAGACAATTTTTACTTCCCTTAATATGTTCAATAGAGAAATCAAAATTACTAAACAGAGCCTGCCATCGAGGAAATTTATGATCTCCTGAATCCTTTAAGGTCTTGTTAAGAACCTTATTCATTGCAGCAACATCTGTTCTTAAGATAAACTTTATATATATAAAATAAATTTCAAATTTCTGTATGGCATTAAGAGCAGCCTTTATTTCTTTATCAAGAGTAGAGTAGTTCTTTTCTACAGGTTGCCATAGTCCATAAGCAAATTGTATTACTTATTCTTTTCCTTTGTCTCTAACTTGTTTAAGAACTACTCCCCATCCCAGATTACTGGCATCTGTTTCTACAATCTTTAGGAGATTTTCATCAGAAATGTGTAGTATAGGCAAATGCTTCACTTTAGATTTGATATTCTTGACTGCTTGTGTATGACCCTCAGTCCAGGGTACTGGGTCTTTTTTCAGCCTGTCATTTAGAAGATTTCTATCTAAAGCACATTGCTTATAGAAATGGCTAATATAATTTAAGCTTCCTAAAAATCTTTGCAACTGAGTTTTGTCAAGAATTTTGTCTGGGAATTTATCAGCAAACTCTATAGCATGAGTCTGTAGAGTAATTTGACCATCCTTAATAATATGACCAAGAAATTTAACCTGTGTCTGAAATAGTTCAATCTTTTTCTTGGACAGAACAAGGCTAGCTGGTTTGATTACCTGCAGAAGTGTTTTTAAATGCTTGAAATGTTGATCCAGAGAAGAGGAGAATACTAGAATGTCATCAATATATACAATAAGCCAATCAAAATATGGCTTGAGAGTGTCATCCATTACTCTTTGGAACTTTGCAGGGGCATTTTTAAGACCAAATGGCATGACATTCCATTCATAATGACCGGCAGGAACATTAAAAGTTGTTTTAAACTTATCCTTTTCATGTATGGCTACTTGCCAAAATCCCGACTTTAAGTCGAATTTAGAGAATACTTTGGCTCCTGCAATTCTTGTAACAAGATTGCTTTTATTAGGGATAGGATAAGTATCATCTGCCAATACCTTATTAAGAGGTTTATAGTTGACTACCAATCTGGGAACTCCCCTGATTTGTTCTGAATGCTTATTCGCATAAAAACCATAACAGTTCCAACGACTGGTAGAGGATCTAATTAAGTCCTTTTTCAGTAAACTCTCAATTTCATCTGCACAAAGTTTCTGGTATTCAACATTCATCGGGATAGCTCTGCTTCTGCAAGGTTTTCCTTGATAATCTTCTCGATAGGGAAGAGATACTTCATGCTTTTTCTGTTTCCAGAAAGCAGTGGGATTCTCTGAGCAGACACTTTTCATAAATTCTTCTTTGAGAAAAAGAATTTTCTCATGTATACTAGGTTTTTGTAGCTGTCCTCTTATTCTGATTTCAGACTGTAAGCTTTGGAGTTCCTTGATCTTTTCAGATCTTATCAGATTCATTTGAACTGAGTCTGAAGTTTTTGGAGTAGAGACAAAAGGAAGTTTGATTTTCTTTCCTTCTGGCAAGGTAATAAAATACCCTGCTTTATCAGGATCTACCATGGTAGACCCATGTGGAGACACAGTTGCAAAGAAAGGACTACCCAAAATGCAAGCAATAGGGATTTCTGCTAATAAAAATGTCAATTTTAAGCAGAATTTTTCAAAGGATAAAGTTGCTTCAGGGATCTGGAAAGAAATATTGTTGATAACATTTCCAAGTCCTGTAACTGCAACTTGAGTTTTTTCCAAGAGTGATACAGGGATGACATGCTTGTTTAACAAATTGAGATCAGATCCTGTATCAATTAATGTTTTGTGGGTTTTAAGCCTATTATCATGAGGCTCAAAATAATGAATATTTGGAACATATCTATATCTGGCTTTATACTTTTTGCCTTTCTCTTTCTTAACTTCTTTTGGCCGTTTTTTCTTTCTAGGAGTAGGATTTGTGAGTTATAGGCCATACTATTCACAAATTGATTTTTGGTCAGGGAGATATGCAGATTTAGAGACAGAATTTTGAATTTTCATACTGGTACAGAGGCCTATCAAAGTTTTTGTGATGATAGAATAGATTTCTCCCCAAGTGTATGTTTCATAAGGAAGTTTAAAATTATCTTCCATTTTGAGATATTCTATAAACTTACTTGGAAGAGCAGCCAGATATAATTGTTTCCATAGTATATTTTTTCTGTCTTTGACTTCAAATATCCTTTGGGTCCATTCTTTATGAAATTGTTCATATTCTGACATCTTTCGGCATTTCATATTCATCAGAACAATTTCATGTTTATCAGCAATTTCTGTTTCAGTCCCACACCAATGTTCAAGAATCAAAGTGGTGAGGGCTCCTATCATATTATTCATAGCATTCCCATTTGGATGATAAACGACATCTCCTTCTTCATCTTTTAACACTTCTGCTTCCATTTTACTAATCATAAGGGGAGAAGATACAACCTCCCACCGTTTGCTAAGTGTTCCAGTAAAACATTGGATTATAGTCTTGCATGCTTCTATTTCACTCTTACCTTTCATACACATGATCTTATAAGAAACATACATTCTATCAGTCATCTGTCTGATCTGAGCTACAGACAGATTGTCTATATTCCATTCTTGGAACCAGTCATCAGCAAAGGTTTGGGATTCGGGAAGCTTTCATTTTATTATGAGGTCAGGGGCTGCTGGTCTATATGAATGAGCTGGGATGTTCTCATAAGAAGGTCTTCTAATGGTTACCAGGGAATGAATATCTTTTGAGTCCTTCTTAGAGCTTTCTGGTTTACTTTCTTCAAGAGGAAAATGAAAAGGAAATTTTTTCGTTATTTCTTTTTCAGTGGGTCTATATACAGGGGATAGTATGGAGATAGGAGGACTAGGGAGAAGAAACAAGTTAGGAATAGGCTTATCTATTTTGATAGGCTTTTTTGTAAGTTCTGTTAAAGATTTGCCCATCTCAATGAATGCAGTTCCTAATCCTTCCATTATCTCTTCATGATTCCTATTAGATTCTCTTGCTCTATAAGAGATTTCTAATAAGGTGGAATCAACTTTGTCATTAACACTTATAACTTTTTCTTGGATCTGATTTACTGAATGTACAATAGTATTTGTAGAAACTTGAAGATCCATAATTTGTTCCTTCTTAGAATAGTCATTTGTTATATATATCTGAGTAGCCATTCACCTTAAGGCAGTATTAGTCCAATTTAATTGTTCTGAGACTGATTGGACTCTTTTGTCTATTCCGGACAATTGATTGGCTTCATCAGACAATAAAGGAATAGCTCTGGCCTGTTTAGAGCTATCTTCTAAGATAATTCCTTTAAAAGGAGGAAAAGTAGTATTTGTTTCAACATAAATTCCATCTATACTTTTCCATTGGTGTTTAGGAGAATCAGAGCCTTCTCCAACCATTTGGACTATGGGCGCTATATATAATTTTTTCCATTCAAAGAAGGAGATCCAACAATTATTTTCAGACATATATTCTTTCCATAATTTTGGCAGTCTTTGTTTTTCTTGTTCTGGAGTGCTACTTTCAAATTCTTGGGATTCAAGATTTGTAAATAAATCCCAATTTGTTAAGCAGGGGCCTCCTTTGTAAGAGTATGAATCTTGTTGATTAATGCTTGTCTATGCGCAATCTCCCTTCACCATTGATCTTCTGATTTCTGCGACTTCTCCCAGAATGATTCCTGGCAGGTTAACCGCTTTACTTACTTTATCTTCCTGAAGTCCTCCACTCGAAGTCCATCGAGCGCTTTTCACACCAGTTCTATTTGAAGCCTATACGCGATCTCTGTCGACCCTTTGCAGCTACCACTGCCCTTAGCGGCCTCTTGCCTAGCGGGAATTACTACCACTGCTCCATTGCCGACGATCTACCACGCACCAGTCAACCTTACTAACCGGGAGAACAACTCAGACTTAAGCATACCAACGAACAACAGATGCAAATACAAGCTAATGAAGTGAAGTCATAATGTGCGCATAAACATTAGGCAATAAACAAGCATCAGAGAAATATATGCGGAAGACTTTGTATTAACAGAGCATGAATAACTCTCGGGTATTACAATAGCTTGTGCCATAGGCACTGATAACAGACAGAGCAGGATGCTCTTCGCTCTTACAGACTCTAGACAGAATGAATCAAAGCTTCGGACAGGAGGGAAGCTTAGAAGATTGACTCAAATGACCGATGCCTCAAATGAATCCCAACACTTCCTTTTATAACAATTTCGTGGGAAGTGCAATCATGAAGCTTCAAACATGAGTAGACCCAGGGTTCATCATGTCGACCACTAAATCTACTTTTATGATTCGGTAGAAGAATTCATGCAGGAATCGTTGTTCGATCAGACATATTTATTTTACATCACACCGAAAGTAGAGTACTATAAAAGATTTGTCGGGGTTGTCACGCAGGATTCCCTGATCAAATCATGAGCTGATGGGGTAGTCGTGCAAGATTCCCCAACTAGATATGACATTATTAGTACAAATCACATGTATCAATAGTAAGGCATCTTGGAAATGTGGGTCAAACCTCACCAAAAGTCGGAGAAGTGCTCCAAGTTTCCAAGATTCTTTCGAACAGACATGACAACACTATATCTCAGAGAGATTTATTTTTGTACAAAGTGGAGATTGTTACGGTAATCCACAAAACCCGGATGACACCACTGTCGGCCATCTAGAACTGAATGTTTTATATCAATCATTTTCAATAAAACTTGCAAATCTTGCAGGATATTTTAGAGTATCCCAAGATTTTGTATAAATTTTTCGAACAATGTATAGTGTACCATGGATTCTCTGTAGGATGGTTTTGGATTTTATTCCCCACTGATAATGATTTAGAATAAACATACGGAAAAGTTCTTCATCATTTGGTCCTTGGTAATTCAAATCTCAGACATAGTGGAGTGGAGTGAAAGATTGGAGGATAATAGGATCTGCTTCTTCTTTGTTTATTTCAAAAGTTTTCCACCAGTCAACAAGCCATAGTGGAGGTCTTCCTGCAGTAGACGTATTGACCGTTCCAAACTTAACCAGGAAAATAATATCTTCATGTTGTGTAAAATGTAACCATAAGTTTCTATAATCATGATAAGTATAACTTGTTTCTGGAAACATAATCTCAGCATTCCTTTCAGGCCAATGAGAAAGTAACCTTGGCCTATCCAGACAATAATACTTCTGATGAGATTCATCATTCTTGATATCCTAGATTAAATTTATATCATGAAATAGATCTGCTAAAGCATTTTGTGCTTCAAGTGCTCTCCTATTATTCTGGTTTATGATTGGTAACAGAGGATTATTATTGCTCCTATGTCTTATTTCTGGAACTAGGCTTGAATAAAGAACTTGAGTAGTAGGAGCTAATATCTTAGTACTTCTCAATCCCCATCTAGGAACCCATCTGCTAGTATATGCTTCCCATCTCAAAGAGTCAGGAATATTTTCCATATGATCTGTATCTCCTATAAGCTGTATGGAGATTACAAGACTCTGATATGTAGGATGCAAATGTTCTCTACTTAAAAAGTCAGGTAGACAATTTTTACTTCCCTTAATATGTTCAATAGAGAAATCAAAATTACTAAACAGCGCCTGCCATCGAGCAAATTTATGATCTCCTGAATCCTTTAAGGTCTTGTTACGAACCTTATTCATTGCAGCAACATCTGTTCTTAATATAAACTTTTTATATATAAAATAAATTTCAAATTTCTGTATGGCATTAAGAGCAGAATTTACTTCTTTATCAAGAGTAGAGTAGTTCTTTTCTGCAGGTTGCCATAGTCCAGAAGCAAATTGTATTACTTCTTCTTTTCCTTTGTCTCTAACTTGTTTAAGAACTGCTCCCCATCCCATATTACTGGCATCTGTTTCTACAATCTTTAGGAGATTTTCATCAGAAATGTGTAGTATAGGGAAATGCTTCACTTTAGATTTGATATTCTTGACTGCTTGTGTATGAGCCTCAGCCCAGGGTACTGGGTCTTTTTTCAGCCTGTCATTTAGAAGCTTTCTATCTAAAGAACATTTCTTATAGAAATGGCTAATATAATTTAAGCTTCCTAAAAATATCTGCAACTGAGTTTTGTCAAGAATTTTGTCTGGGAATTTATCAACAAACTCTATAGCATGAGTCTGTAGAGTAATTTGACCATCCTTAATAATATGACCAAGAAATTTAACCTGTGTCTGAAATAGTTCAATCTTTTTCATGGACAGAACAAGGCTAGCTTGTTTGATTACCTGCATAAGTGTTTTTAAATGCTTGAAATGTTGATTCAGAGAAGAGGAGAATACTAGAATGTCATCAATATATACAATAAGCCAATCAAAATATGGCTTGAGAGTGTCATCCATTAGTCTTTGGAACTTTGCCGGGGCATTTTTAAGACCAAATGGCATGACATTCCATTCATAATGATCGGCAGGAACATTAAAAGTTGTTTTAAACTTATCCTTTTCATGTATGGCTACTTGCCAAAATATTGACTTTAAGTCGAATTTAGAGAATACTTTGGCTCCTACAATTCTTGTAACAAGATTGCTTTAATTAGGGATAGGATACGTATCATCTGCCAATACCTTATTAAGAGGTTTATAGTTGAATACCAATCTGGGAACTCCCCTGATTTGTTCTGAATGCTTATTCACATAAAAACCATAACAGTTCCAGGGACTGGTAGAGGATCTAATTAAGTCCTTTTTCAGTAAACTCTCATTTTCATTTGCACAAAGTTTCTGGTAGTCAACATTCATCGGGATATCTCTGCTTCTGCAAGGTTTTCCTTGATAATCTTCTCGATAGGGAAGAGATACTTCATGCTTTTTCTATTTCCAGAAAGCAGTGGGATTCTCTAAGAAGACACTTTTAATAAATTCTTCTTTGAGAAAAAGAATTTTCTCCTGTATATTAGGTTTTTGTAGCTGTCCTCTTATTCTGATTTCAGACTGTAAGCTTTGGAGTTCCTTGATCTTTTCAGATCTTATCAGATTCATTTGAACTGAGTCTGAAGTTTTTGGAGTAGAGACGAAAGGAAGTTTGATTTTCTTTCCTTCTGGAAAGGTAATAAAATACCCTGCTTTATCGGGAGCTACCATGGTAGACCCATGTGGAGACACAGCTGCCAGGAAAGGAGTACCCAAAATGCAAGCAATAGGGATTTCTGCTAATAAAAATGTCAATTGTAAGCAGAATTTTTCAAAGCATAAAGTTGCTTCAGGGATCTAGAAAGAAATATTGTTGATAACATTTCCAAGTCCTGTAACTGCAACTTGAGTTTTTTCCCAGAGTGATACAGGGATGACATGCTTGTTTAACAAATTTAGATCAGATCCTGTATCAATTAATGTTTTGAGCCTGAAATGTAAATCTTGGATTTTCAGCTCAATTAGGACATGATACTGGCGGTGTTGGACTTGGAGGCTGTCTTCTTTTTCTTGTTCCTGTTGTCTTGCTTTCTTTATTCTGCTGATTTCTTTTCCCGGATCTGATATAGAGAGTGTAGAAACATGACAACTTACCAAACTAGCTTTTTGGGGAGCTAGATTGGGCTTGGATTTCGGTCTACTATTATTCCATTCATGAAAAGATATATACATATGCTTTTGATCCATAAATATTTTCCAAGCATCTTCTAGCTTTATTTTTTCTGAATTGGGAGTTTGTCTAGCAAATAATTTTGCTTTTGGATGAGTATAAAGATCCCAATTCAACATATTCTTCATCCATTCTGGATTTTCCTTTATTTGGCTGCAACCTTTAGACAGACTCAAAAACTTGCAGATCTCAGGAGAAGATGGTCTTTTTATATCTTTGGGAAAATAAGCTTTTTGTCTATCTTTGACTTCTGTACAAAGAGTATCTTGTATGAATAGGACATGGGCGTCATGGGGAAAGGGAATGTCAGAACACTGTGGATGAGGACACTGTTCTTTAGTTGTTGATACTGGCGGTGGTAAGTGTGTTCTTGGATTATGATGGTCATGTTCAAACTGAACTTTTGAGTCTTTCTCAAAAGTAGCTAGAGTGGATAGAGTAATGAGGTCTCCACAGTCAAGACATTTTACTGCAAAAGGAACTTGCCCTATTTGTCTAGCTAGAGATTGCAAAGAAGGATGTAGACAAAAAGAAGGAATGGAAGGAGGAGGTCTAGTGGGTTTGGGATGAGAAGAAGTAGGGAAAAAATTTCTTTGAGGAAAGGAGATAATGGCAGAATCAGAAGTTTCTTTTATCTGAGCTGAGGTAATAGCTCTTGGAACTAGTACTTTTGGGGTATCAATTACCCAATCTGTTGGAAAGGAAAGATCTTCCCATTTAATCGTACAATGTTCCACCTTTTGATTTAAGGAGTCTATAATTACCAGGTTACTGGCTTGAGAATCTTTACTGGGTGTATGTAAGACAGCAGGGAACATAGTATTAGTGTGTCTAGAACATCCTCGAGCCTGGATGGCTATGATTGTTCTTTTAGCATTCATACTAAACCCTGTTGTCCTAATTTGTAATTTCAGGATATCAGCAAGAGTCTCGTCAAATGAATAAACAGAAAAGTTGGGATAACAGTCAAAATAGACTGGTCCATTTGATAAAGGGGCTACTATTCCTCCAATTATAGAATCGGTGAATTTATCATGAGTTAAGTCTCTTACAGTGCAAAGTACATAAGCATTTATTCCTTTATGTACTAATGCATTGATACCGATTCTAATACATCCAAAATGTACAAACTGGGTTTTATGTCTCTTAGCCTCCTTTTGGATTTCTTTTGGGTCTAAGAGGGATATAGTCTGGGTAGTGTTACTATTCTGTTGGATGGTACTAATAGACTCTTTTACAAAAACTCTAGTTACAGCTTTAAGATGGAACATGGATAGATCTTGATATACTTTGCTAGGTTCTATAGCAGGTAATTTCCATGCTGCCTGAGGATTTGTTTCAACTTCTTCTATGTCAGCATGGTTTATACTCTGTGATCTATTTAGGGAAAACATGGATTCTAAACTATTTACAGGATCGTTGCCTGATGTACTAGCTTGTTCAGCATTTTTAATTTTTGTAAAAGACACTGAGCGAGAATCCATACTGAGTAATACTATCTTTACACAGAAAAGGAGGGCTTTTAGTCTTATGTCCTTTAATACAAAAGGATTAGACAGGCTCCTGGCCTACTCCTCAGGTAAAGACTAGTAAACTAGTCAGGAGACTAAAACAAGTGTAAGACGATTTTTATGAACAAAGAGCGAATATCTTTAACAGATCAGAATGAGTCTGTTATCATACCCGGGGCAAAAGTGAGGCGCTGGCTCTGATACCTGGGGCCTCCCCTTTTTATGAAGGGGGGTTCCTCATGTCGACCATTAAATTTACTTTTATGATTCGGTAGAATAATTCGTGCAGGAATCGTTGTCCGATCAGACATCTTTATTTTACATCATACTGAAAGTAGAGTACTATAAAAGAGTTGTTGGGGTTGTCACGCAGGATTCCCTGATCAAATCCTGAGCTGATGGGGTAGTCGTGCAAGATTCCCCAACTAGATATGACATTATTAGTACAAATCACATGTATCAATAGTAAGGCATCTTGGAAATGTGGGTCAAACCTCACCAAAAGTCGGAGAAATGCTCCGAGTTTCCAAGATTCTTTCGGACAGACATGACAACACTATATCTCAGAGAGATTTATTTTTGTACAAATTGGAGATTGTTAGGGTAATCCACGAAACTTGGATGACACCACTGTCGGCCATCTAGAGCTGAATTTTTTATATCAATCATTTTCAATAAAACTTGCAAATGTTGCAAGATATTGAAGAGTATCCCAAGATTTTGTATAAATTTTTCGAACAATGTATAGTGTACCATGGATTCTTTGTAGGATGGTTTTGGATTTTATTCCCCACTGATAATGATTCAGAATAAACATACGGAAAAGTTCTTCATCATTTGGTCCTTGGTAATTCAAATCTCGGACATAGTGGAGTGGAGTGAAAGATTGGAGGATAATAGGATCTGCTTCTTCTTTATTTATTCCAAAAGTTTTCCACCAGTCAGCAAGCCATAGTGGAGGTCTTCCTGCAGTAGACGTATTGACCGTTCCAAACTTAACCAGGAAAATAATATCTTCATGTTGTGTAAACTATAACCATAAGTTTCTATAATCATGATAAGTATAACTTGATTCTGGAAACATAATCTCAGCATTCCTTTCAGGCCAATGAGAAAGTAGCCTTGGCCTATCCAGACAATAATACTTCTGATGAGATTCATCATTCTTGATATCCCAGATTAAATTTATATCATGAAATAGATCTGCTAAAGCATTTTGTGCTTAAAGTGCTCTCCTATTATCCTGGTTTATGATTGGTAACAGAGGATTATTATTGCTCCTATGTCTTATTTATGGAACTAGGCTTGAATAAAGAACTTGAGTAGTAGGAGCTACTATCTTAGTACTTCTCAATCCCCATCTAGGAACCCATCTGCTAGTATATGCTTCCCATATCAAAGAGTCAGGAATATTTTCCATATGATCTGTATCTCCTCTAAGCTGTATGGAGATTACAAGACTCTGATATGTAGGCTGCAAATGTTCTCTACTTAAAAAGTCAGGTAGACAATTTTTACTTCCCTTAATATGTTCAATAGAGAAATCAAAATTACTAAACAGAGCCTGCCATCAAGCAAATTTATGATCTCCTGAATCCTTTAAGGTCTTTCTAAGAACCTTATTCATTGCAGCAGCATCTGTTCTTAATATAATATTTTTATATATTAAATAAATTTCAAATTTCTGTATGGCATTAAGAGCAACCTTTATTTCTTTATCAAGAGTAGAGTAGTTCTTTTCTGCAGGTTTCCATAGTCTAGAAGCAAATTGTATTACTTCTTCTTTTCCTTTGTCTCTAACTTGTTTAAGAACTACTCCCCATCCCAAATTACTGGCATCTGTTTCTACAATCTTTAGGAGATTTTCATCAGAAATGTGTGGTATAGGCAAATGCTTCACTTTAGATTTGATATACTTCACTGCTTGTGTATGAGCCTCAGTCCAGGGTACTGGGTCTTTTTTCAGCCTGTCATTTAGAAGCTTTCTATCTAAAGCACATTGTTTGTAGAAATGGCTAATATAATTTAAGCTTCCTAAAAATCTCTGCAACTGAGTTTTGTCAAGAATTTTGTCTGGGAATTTATCAGCAAACTCTATAGCATGAGTCTGTAGATTAATTTGACCATCCTTAATAATATGACCAAGAAATTTAACCTGTGTCTGAAATAGTTCAATCTTTTTCTTGGACAGAACAAGGCCAACTTGTTTGATTACCTGCAGAAGTGTTTTTAAATGCTTGAAATGTTGATCCAGAGAAGAGGAGAATACTAGAATGTCATCAATATATACAATAAGCCAATCAAAATATGGCTTGAGAGTGTCATCCATTACTCTTTGGAACTTTGCAGGGGCATTTTTAAGACCAAATGGCATGACATTCCATTCATAATGACCGACAGGAACATTAAAATCTGTTTTAAACTTATCCTTTTCATGTATGGCTACTTGCGAAAATCCTGACTTTAAGTCGAATTTAGAGAATACTTTGGCTCCTGCAATTCTTGTAACAAGATTGCTTTTATTAGGGATAGGATAAGTATCATCTGCCAATACCTTATTAAGAGGTTTATAGTTGACTACCAATCTGGGAACTCCCCTGATTTGTTCTGAATGCTTATTCACATAAAAACCATAACAGTTCTAGGGACTGGTAGAGGATCTAATTAAGTCCTTTTTCAGTAAACTCTCAATTTCATCTGCACAAAGTTTCTGGTATTCAGCATTCATCGGGATAGCTCTGCTTCTGCAAGGTTTTCCTTGATAATCTTCTCGACAGGGAAGAGATACTTCATGCTTTTTCTGTTTCCAGAAAGCAGTGGGATTCTCTGAGCAGACACTTTTAATAAATTCTTCTTTGAGAAAAAGAATTTTCTCCTGTATACTAGGTTTTTGTAGTTGTCCTCTTATTCTGATTTCAGACTGTAAGCTTTGGAGTTCCTTGATATTTTCAGATCTTATCAGATTCATTTGAACTGAGTCTGAAGTTTTTGGAGTAGAGAAGAAAGGAAGTTTGATTTTCTTTCCTTCTGGCAAGGTAATAAAATACCCTTCTTTATCAGGAGCTACCATGGTAGACCCATGTGGAGACACAACTGCCAGGAAAGGAGTACCCAAAATGCAAGCAATAGGGATTTCTACTAATAGAAATGTCAATTTTAAGTAGAATTTTTCAAAGCATAAAGTTGCTTCAGGGATCTGGAAAGAAATATTGTTGATAACATTTCCAAGTCCTGTAACTGCAACTTGAGTTTTTTCCCAGAGTGATACATGGATGACATGCTTGTTTAACAAATTTAGATCAGATCCTGTATCAATTAATGTTTTGAGCCTGAAATGTAAATCTTGGATTTTCAGCTCAATTAGGACATGATACTGTTGGTGTTGGACTTGGAGGTTGTCTTCTTTTTCTTGTTCATTTTGTCTTTCTTTCTTTATTCTGCTGATTTCTTTTCCCAGATCTGATATAGAGAGTGTAGAAACACGACAACTTACCAAACTAGCTTTTTGGGGAGATAGATTGGGCTTGGATTTCGGTCTACTATTATTCCATTCATGAAAAGATATATACATATGCTTTTGATCCATAAATCGTTTCCAAGCATATGCTAGCTTTATTTTTTCTGAATTGGGAGTTTGTCTAGCAAATAATTTTGCTTTTGGATGAGTATAAAGATCCCAATTCAACATATTCTTCATCCATTCTAGATTTTCCTTTATTTGGCTGCAACCTTTAGACAGACTCAAAAACTTGCAGATCTCAGGAGAAGATGGTCTTTTTATATCTTTGGGAAAATAAGTTTTTTGTCTATCTTTGACTTCTGTACAAAGAGTATCTTGTATGAATAGGACATGGGCGTCATGGGGAAAGGGAATGTCAGAACACTGTGGATGAGGACACTGTTCTTTAGTTGTTGATACTGGTGGTGGTAAGTGTGTTCTTGGATTATGATGGTCATGTTCAAACTGAACTTTTGAGTCTTTCTCAAAAGTAGCTAGAGTGGATAGAGTAATGAGGTCTCCACAGTCAAGACATTTTACTGCAA
>SNQJ01S0035348.1:7416-45893 GCA_010110895.2 Picea sitchensis
AACCTCATCCCAGTGCGGAAGAAAAATGGGGAAATTCGACTTTGTGTCGATTTCTGGAACCTCAACAAAGCGTCTGATAAAGATAATTATCCTGTCCCTCCCATGAAACAGATACTTCAACAAGTATCTGGTTCTGAGAGGCTTTCCTTATTGGATGGTTTCTCTGGATACAACCAAGTCTTGATGTCTCCGCCAGACCAGTTGAAAACTACCTTCCATACCCCATGGGGCACTTATGCTTATCGCAAAATGCCCTTTGGATTGATTAATGCTGGTGCTACCTTTCAAAGAGCAATGGATATTTCTTTCTAAGGCTTGATCAATCACTCTGTAGTAGTCTACTTAGATGATGTGACCGTTTATTCCAAAAACAAAGACGATCATCTAGCTCACCTACGAGCCGTTCTGCTACGATGTCATAAATACGACATCTCTTTGAACCCCAAGAAGTCCATCTTTGCAGTAGAACAGGGTAAACTACTAGGATTAATTGTGTCTAGTGATGGAATGATTATTGATCCCGAGAGGACCCAAGTTATTGCTAAACTCCCTCCACCTACCTCCAAGAAATCTATGCAGTCTTTCCTTGGCCAGATTAATTTCGTGAGAAGATTTGTCCCCAGTTTCTCCGAAATGGTTAGGCCTCTCCAAAACCTAATTAAGAAAGACATTCAATATCACTGGGGACCCACTGAAAACCAATATTTCAACGCTATAAAGAAGGCCATAATAGACGCTCCATCTCTCATGAGCCTTGATTTCTCTCAAGATTTTACACTCTATACTTTTGCCTCTGATTGTTCCTATGTCGCAGTCCTAACTCAGAAGAATTTCGAAAACAATGAAGTGCCCATCGCCTTTATGAGCTATGCTTTCAAAGGCGCTGAACTTAACTACCCAGCGGTCGATAGGCAAGCCTACGCTATCTTCAAGGCAGTTAAGCATTTCCGGTCTTATCTTTTGAAGTCAAGGACGAAGGTCATTGTCCCTTACCCTGTCGTTAGGAACTTGTTAGTGCAAAAAGAGTTAGGAGAGAAAAGAGCCAACTGGGTCACTTCCTTGCAGGAATATGACTTAGAAATTACTCCAGCTAAGATCGTGAGAGGCCAAGGGTTGTGTAAGTTGGTAGTTGATTCAGAAACTGCACAACAAGAAGATAGTGATACGTAGACCCTAGAACAACACGATCATAGTTTGATTTGTTGCACACAAAACCTAGTGAGTCCTTGGTACGNATTAGACACTATCTTCAACATGGATCAACACCCCGTCACCTTGACCCTGCCAAGAGAAGAGCATTGAGACTAAAGTCTGCCTCCTTTCATCTAGTTAACGGTATACTGTTTCGTCAGAATTTTGATGGCGTACTGATGCGTTGCCTTGAGAAGGACGAAGCAGAGAAAGTTTTACTTGAGTTGCATGCAGGAGAAGATGGTGGTCACTTCGGTGGCGACACCACTACTCATAAGGTTTTAAGAGTCGGTTATTACTGGCCAATACTTTTTAGAGATGCCCACGCCTTGTGCCGAAAATGTATTATTTGTCAGAAAGCGTCAGGGGGATTGCAAAAATCAGCTTTCCCTTTGCAGCCCGTTACAGTCGATTCTCCTTTCCAGCAATGGGGCATTGATATCATTGGTCCTATTAACCCTCCATCCTCACAACAACACAAATACATTGTGACAGCCACTGATTACTTTACTCGATGGTCTGAAGCCGCTGCGCTAAGAACTGTTAACACAGATCAAGTGATCGCCTTTCTTAACTCGCATATCATTACCTGTTTTGGCATCCCTGATTGTCTAGCCTTTGATAACGCATCATACTTTTCCTCTCTTGCGATGAGTGACTTTTCCTTAGAAAAAGGAATAAATCTTAAGTATTCCGCGAGTTACTACCCCCAGGGTAACGGCTTGGCGAAATCAACAAACAAGAACTTGATCAATATTATCAAGAGAACCGTGGCTGAAAATTATAAGAATTGGCACAATGCACTGCTAAATTCACTGTGTGATGATAGGGTAACACCCAAATCTGCTATAGGTAATTCCCCCTTTTTCCTCGTATATGGCAGAGAAGCCATTTTGCCTCCTCATATTCTTCTTCCTTCGCTCCAATTGTCACAGAAAGTTCAAGAAGAAGAATGTCCCCCTTTAGAAAGCCATATGAATGCTCTGATGAAGTTAGAAGAAGTAAGAACCCAAGCCAAGTGTAATTTAGATCAACATCAACAGCTGATTAAAAGCTGGTTCGATTCTAATTTTGCTTCTGATAGAAATTTTGAAGTAGGCGATCTCGTCTTAAAGTGGGACAAACCACATGAAGGGAAGGGTGAACACACTAAGTTTCAAAATCTGTGGCTTGGGCCATTTTTGATTGCTGAAAAGTTGGGTCCTAGTTCCTTCCATTTGCAGAATCTTGAAGGACAGCTTGACACCTATCCGGTGAACGGCCAAGTCCTGAAAAGATACTTTGCCTGAATTCTATCCTTGTATATTATGTAAATATTTCCTTTTGTTTTTTATTTTTGCCTTTGTTTTCGTTTTTTATTTTGATCTGATTGATCAGTTTGGTGTGTCTTTGTGTGTTTTGAAACATATGCATGCTTGTACACTGATCCATTCAGACAAAGACTATAAGAAAATATCTTCGCTGAAATAACTTCTGAAAAGTTGTACGAACATCAGTGACATATTTCTAAAAATAAAAATGAGGTTGGAAAATTTTGTTTGAAAGAAGTTTACTATTTCAATCTCTAAGTGAAGTTTGTCATGATCATCTTTATCTTTTTACGTTGTCCCTTTTCCGTAAAGGAATGACTCAAAAAAGGATGTCTCCCTGTCTAAGTAAGTTGTTTTAGAAATAAAACATTTCTGGAGATGAATGAGGACAATATTTAAAAAAATTCTGATGAGGNAAATTCTGATGAGGTCTAAAAAATATGACAAAATACCAAAGAATTTTCAGCGTCACCCCGCTCAGCTATCTATAAAAGAAAAACAAAATAAAAATATTAATATGAGCTGTGGGAAGTGTTTGTAAACCCGCCGGGATACTGAAAAGGTCTGTTGGTAGGGGGTAAATGCAAACATGGCACCAAGGCAGCTTCGTCGGGGTACTGAACAGGCCTGCTGGCAGCGAAGCAATGTCGGGTATATGAAAATCTACAGAAAAATATATGAAACCTCTTTTAAAAGTCCTTTATTCTAATCTAGAGATTCTTGACAGGATACAGATGTCCGAGTGGGTTAAATGGAAACCCTATCGAGGCTATGGACGCCTGCTGGTAGCAGTGGCCATGCCAACAGTATTGAAGATTCTATCATAAAAATCATGACTTGCTGATCTTGAGACTGTTATTGGTTTGCATCTTTTAAAACATCGCTGGAAAAGATAGTAGATGATAATGTCGGTATGATTTTATGGTTGTTATTTTTGAGTTGAAATTTTCTTTGTTGTCTTGATCTAAATTCACTTCTTTTAACAGAGATAACTGCTTCGCCCAGTGTGTCGCCATTGTTGGCAGCCAATTCAATTTTTTTTTATTGCCCTAAAAAAAAGCTGCCTACACCTAATTGTTTTCTAAACGACAAATCATCGTCGCATTTTGCAACTAGACATTTGTTTCATTTCTTGCGACAATTGAAATTTGATTTCGATTCAGTTTTCACAACTGAAAGTGTGAAAACTCCTCCATTGTTGCTTGGACTGTCGTAGTCTTTTATTGATTTTCTGAAAGACACTTTACCATTGGTTTATTGTATGACTACAAATGACTTTCAAACTATATCCATACACTTTGATTGCGCAACTTGATTTCTTTCGTAAAGTATTGAAAATGTTAAGTTATGAGTTATGTTTGATTTCATAAGGGTCATGTTGATTTTGGTTTTATATATGATATGATTCTTATTGATTTAAGCTCTTAACTTATCGATTTCATAAGGTCATTGGTTGCAATGTTTTTACACTTTGATTATGCTAAAAAACGCATAGGTCATATGTCAATTTGATTTCGTATTTGAGGGGCAATATTTTACACTTGTCACATTGATAAAACCTTTGGATTTCATGTTGTAATGAACTATACACTTGGTGCATGAATTTAACATATGGTATTTGTTCTACGTTTGATCGATGGCACGTTGATATAGTTATACACCATTGTGGGTTGGCCGATTAATATGATTTAAACGCTATGATTACAGATGGGAAAGCATTGTACCCATCCATTAATGCACTGCATGGCGGTGGTAATCCCACCACCCTCGCACGCATTACATTGATTCTTCCCTTTTGAGCGCTTGCAGCTATTACGCCTCATCGGTTTACTCCTGCGTTTTGCATTGTTTAAGCCAAACCCTACCATGTATATAAGCCATGGCTCCTGTCGTAAAGGCCGAGCCCAGCGGGTGCCAAGCACTGCTCATGCTTGATGGCGCTTATAGCGACCTAGAGGAATTTGGGTGGCTCCCGTTCATAAGGAAATTCGATGGTTATAACCACACTGTGGCTCGGCAATTTGCATTATCATTCGATGGCTGCCGAGACAAAGTTGGAGATGTCCAACTTGAAATCACTGAACAGTTTCTTAGCTAGGCAACCAACCTGCCTGTTACGGGACATAAGTGGTCGAAGAGTTGCAAGGTAGACGATGTCCCATGGACATTGTTGTTCCAATCTCGAGCAGTGAACTCATGAGACAGAGGCTTGCCTGCAAAAATGTTAAAGCCACGCTGGCATGACCTCCTAATGATAATCAAGCAATTCATTACTTGCGAGGGCAGGTACGGGTTCGTTTTCTTCTTTCACCTTCGTTTATTGATGGTTTTTATGGGTTTCAAACTTAGTATGCCCCATTACCTGCATAGAAGTTTGTTCAAGATGGCTAAAAGGTACAAGCGTAACTTGGCTGATACCAACCTCTTCCATTTGGGGTTGATTAAAATGATTATAGTTTATGAGTTGGGGTTACGTCGTGACAATTGGGATGATTTTCTCAGCCGTAATGGCTTTGAAGAATCGAACCCTCCGCAGGTTGATAAACCTATGGTGGCCGAAACCCAGCCTATTCCCCCTGTGCCTTATAGCGTTTTTCTACCCAAACCTCTACCCGACCCACCTACAAATTTTCCTATGGCTGTCACTAAACAAGTTGAAATTGATAAACCCGCAACCAAAAATCCTAAAGCCAAAACTGGTGCTAACTCTAAAGGCAAGAAAAATGCTAGGTTAATTTCTCGCATGGCGAGGAATAAACCCAAACCCCCTGCCAAATCAGAGCCTATCATTGTCAGCGAAGACTCTGATTCAGAGATTGAATGCTTTCTCGCCAAAGAGCATCCTTACTCAGAAGGCTTGTGTGGAAAACCTCCTTATGAATTCGTCAAGAATTTGCCCCCTTGTCTGCGGGATAATCCTGACTTTCCTGGCATCGAACCACCTCATGGAACCCTCGGAGAATCATCGAAACCCTCGACTGCTCAACCTGTTGTTCCACCTTGCGATCAGTGTGGGTTATGGTTGGAAAGATACTACTTGGATGTACCAACGTTGCAATCCAGAATACATGATTTGGAAAACCAAGTGGCAAAGCTCATTGGTCAGAATGAAAAGGTGCAACCCAATGACAAGAAGCAACGAACTACTGGTTCAATTCTGTTCAAAAATGTCGAGTCTGCTACGGCAATTGTCAATTCGAAATTGGCATAGCCTCAACAACTTCGCTGGTATATTTTTCACTCATTTATATGGCACATTTTAAACTCTGTATACATAATCATTCTACTCTGTTACATAAACATGCATTGTTGTACATAGCTTGTTTTAGTAAATTGATTTTGGTGTTGGATTTGGTCCTGATTCTGTTAGTTATAATGTAGATTTGATTGTGTTAAATCTCTTGCAATTGAATGTTCTATTGCATCTATTATAGACAAGCTGTTTACATTTCAAATCTTGATGAAACGATTTGTGCTATGATCTGAAGCGGTTATGAGACACATGGTTATGTGTTGCAATTTTATTTACATATTGCTTTGACCATTCTGGATATGGTTTCGATTTTGTTTGAAAAGGGTTTTTGAATTGATACAAATCGTAACAATTATCCAACTTCCAGCCAGTCAATTCGTTATGGCTGGTTGACCCTGTCCTTTTGTGAATTGGAATGACAGTGTATTTTTAGTTGCGAATGAATTTGTAAAACAAAATGATCATGCCCTATAATTGGCTTAGACCCGATTTTATGTGATTACCGCCCAACTTATGGTTATCGTTGCTGTTGTTCGATCTTGACTATGTCACGCCCAACAAATGAAATCTATGGTGGTTTTGGTCAATACTGTTACGCATGTTTTTTTTGGATGTATATCGTAACAGCCTTCCCGTGTGTGATCACAACAGAATGAATCTTGTGTTTAATTTCTACAGCCTGTTGATTACGACGACCTGAAATATTGCTATAGCTGTGGCATATATTTGGTGTTCAAATGATATCGATTATAGTCAGGTTGTGGCAAATCTTATTTGATGTGGTTAATATCCTATTCGATTATGGTCGTATTATGGTTACGATTACATCGTATCTCATTTGATTCGATTCATTGTTTAAATTCGTTTAATTTAAAACAGGTCTGTCAAGGTTTGACCATGTTTTATGGTAACTAGAAAACAAAGTCTATTTCGATTGCATTTATTTTGATTGCATTTAACTTAAATGATAGTTTCATTTGAGTTATTAGTAATTCATTTTCAGAGATTATTAAAAGATGATCCGATTTGATTTTATTTGATTATATCTGGTCCTGTTTGTTAATTTGACTAGCTACAGAACCAGATGATTCTGTAGCTAAGTCTGTAAAGTCAATTTTTTATTGTTTTCTTAATAAAATATCCTTCTAATTTGATCTTTGTGTTCTATTGCAGGCAAATTCGAATTGGCAATAGATATCATGAGCAGTTAGGGGATGATCTACATATTTTACTTGCATTTTATTTCCTTAGTTTAGGTGATTTTGGGATATCTCCCAGGATATGTAAACTTATTTGCTATTATTCACAAGGATGTTTTACCTTGTGAGAAACTTATATAAACCTATGGTTTTTGTAATAATGTTCATCCTCAGTTGTGGGAGAACAAGGATATGGATTTTTGATTCAGACTGGAGCAGAATTGGTGTTTTGTCATAGCTTTTTCTTTTCAATATATCGACACTTCGTTCCATATTTTGTATATCATTTTGTCTATGGTTTAGTATTACTTTTGCTATCTAAATCAAATGCAATTGATATAATATTATTACTGTTATCCATATCTTGTTTCTTCCAAACAAATAAAAGACGTAACAATTGTTAGTTCAATTTATGAATGATAGCTTTGCCTTCTTCATAAATCGAACTGTAATATATAAGTTTTCTGCATAATAGGTTTCCCTTTTGCAGGAATTTATAATCAGAAGATTGTTATGATTTTCTTTTATGTCTTGTTTTTCCTGTAACATACTTCAAGAAGCAGCATAGTTGATCATTTATGAGAATCTTAAGGACTAAATGGTGTGAATTTCTTCCGCCAACCAGCTTAGAAGCAATCATACATAGGGCAGACTTGGAGCGTTTCCAGGTCAACTAGTACATTGTTTACTGTTTTGATTAAGTAGTTTAATTTAGATATAATCTTAGTTAGATTTACATTAGATTGTTTAATTTCAGTAAATTATATTAGATTGTTTAATTTTAGTAGTTTTTATTTCTTTTTCATAAAATATAAAAAATCAAAAAGAGATTCTTGGCTGTCTTAGGGAAGAATACACATGATTTTTGCAGGTTTTAATCAAATCTGTAGGTTGTTCATAGTGTACATTTGTGAATAAGAAATGTTGTAGCTAATAATTAGATAGTTGATTTGAGTTATTATAAGAGTAATTTGTAGTTTGTAGATATAATAGTTAGAATAGTTTATATTTAGTATATTAGTTCCTTTCTTTGTTTTATTAGTTTCTAGTCTCCTTTATTTTAGTTAGTTTCTTGTATTTAGTTATAGTTAGTTTGCTTTATTTAGTTTAGTTATATTACTTAGCTCAGATCAGTTTCTCTCTTTGGTTTTCATAGAACATCTTAGAGCGGCCAACGAAGCCGTTAAACTCGTCAGGGTGGTCCATTCCAAACGGCTTGGGTTATTTAGACAACCTCGGACCGGTTCCACTCTCCCAGTTGACGGACGGTCAATTTCGCCCGTCAACACGTATACCTTGTCGATCCGAACCCAACGCAACTTAAATGGGCTCAAACGAACATTGTATGCTCCAGATATCGCGATCTATTCATTTTTCCAAACAGGCAAAAAATTGATGACTGTACAGTCTTTATAGTGCCACGTGGCAGCTGACTATACAGGTTGTATGACCGTACAAATGATGTGGCAGGAATTGTTTCCACTGATGTGTAAGCATATAGAGATGACATGTGGCAGGGTGACTAGGAATATAGATTGATGATGTGGACAGGATGCTGACGTGGAAGGTATAGGTGGACCAATCTGGGAGTGACACGTGTCACCACTGCAAGGGTGACACATGGCATGCCCGTATGACATATGTATTACACATGGAAGACAGTGACTGGGAAAGTGTGTACAGTGGCAGGTGAGGTGGCAGACACGTGTGGTAGAGCTAGTCGAATAGTGTGTTGACACATGGCAGTAGCTGGCATATGGAACAGTGCCATGTGGCCCATATATGGGCTTCCACGTGGAACCCAGGTATTGGTTGTTTGATTGGTTGCAAAAATTTATTTTGGAATGCAGAGGATTCGACCACATGACCTCCCATCGGGCTACATTTTGGTAAGGTTGGGCTAGCCAACCCGCCCTCACTATGGGTCTTAACCCTAAAGCTCTCCACTTGTATTTAAAGTTGCATGTGGATTTGTTTGGGCATGGAAAAGGTTGGGTCTTGGCCCCAACCCTTGGTTCAAACTCCCCATACGACCCATCATATGTGACCACTTTTCTTACCATGGCGCGCAAACAATAGTTGGGGACTAGCCTTGATCCTATGGGATTTCCATACGACCTGGTGGCTCCACCTTTACACTTGGTGCTCAGATAAACAGTTAGCACCCAGTCGGTCGGTCTTTCCCACCAACCAGGGTGCTAGTCCAGGGGCTACACCATCGGGGGGTTTAACAACCAAATGTGCATGGAGCTTTAAGATCTGGGCATATGACAGGTAATGTGACCAGGGGCCTAGAAATAAAGGGCCATCATGCCAGGAGAATAGTGCCTCGACAAATGGAGACACCCCACATGACCATGATCCTTACGAAAGGGGGTTGTGCCATGATTTTTGGAATATATTGGATTTTTAACTATATTATATGATTTTTGGGGTATTATTCAGCAGTTTTTGGAGATTTTAGTCATTTTGGGGAGATATTGGGCTCTTTTTGAGGCAAGATCTTAGGGGGAAGTTGGGAGATGGTTACCAAATTCAGATCTATATAAACATGGGTTTCTTGAAGCCAATGGAGGACATTCAGAGAAGGTTTATAAGGAATATTTTCCAAGACAAAGCCATTTTTATACAGGGAAGATATTGAGGAGCACACCTTTGCGGGCCTTTTTTGGGATCTCCAATCATCTGATCTCAGTGTCGTTTCTTTTGTTTGGTTCCATAGATCTATTAGAACAAGACCAAATTAGTTTATAACCTTTTTGGAACTGATGTGATGTCATTTTAAAGCTTTGAACTGAAATAAGAAATCCTCACCTACTGAGACAAAGGTCTGGAGACGTAGGCGAGATTGCCAAACTCTATTATCACATTGGTGTTATGGTTTGTTGTTTTTTAATTCTTATTTCTAGATCTGAATATGCTTAATGGATTCTATGTTTAATTCATATTTATTCCTCTTTCATTCAACTTCCTAATTGGTTAATTAACACATGGTTAATAAGTCAACCATTGTCATTTAAAAGATATTTTTGGATCATATATGGACCTTCTCTATAAAAATGATTAATGAGTTGTGAATCCCCTTCCATATATAGCTCTCTATAAACTAAGTTGAGAAGATAGATTTATCCCCATTACAATTTTTTGTACCTTTACTAAATTGTCTTTTTGACTGACAAATCTCCATTTCTATTTCACTTCTTCAATTCAGATCTACTATTTTAGTTCAAGTGCGTATTTTATTTTATTTGAGAAATTGTCCTTTTATTCTTGGAGATGCTTTTGTTCCAGCTATGTTTCATTATCTTTTTCAATTTGGGAGTTGTGACAAGTATTATTAGAAATACAAGTAAAATTGTAAATAATTTAAATGAGCAGGAGTGGATCTTTTTCCAATGCCATGCTTATCTTAAAGTGAGGAAAGGAGATGAGCAGGGGAAATGATGAAATGACTTTCCCCGTATGATCGACTATGATTCCATCAAATGATTTTTTCTCTTTAGAGTTCAAGCCAGTCGATTATGATCCCCTGACGCACCTGACTCATCATAATCATCATAATTGTCTACTTTCTACACTTACTCAAGCCAAGTGATTATATTCCCCCTCACCCTCTCCTATTATTCTATCTTGAAGTTTCATACAAAATTCAAAACTAGACGTGTTGGTTTTTAATGGGGCTTGCCAGTGGCTTTGATTTTTAATGGGCATTACCTTTTCTTGAAGTTATAATGGGTTATGTGTCTCCGTTTGAGAAGGGAATGATGAGCATAAATAATTAATGCATTAATTTAAAGAATAACATTACATCATCACATTCCGAAATTATGTTGAAACACAATGCTATGCAGATCCATATAGGCCGACATCAGCTATATTGTATAAACAAGCCATAAGCAGACTAAGCCTATACCATCCCCATATTACCCAAACCAAGGATAGGATAATCTAATACACTCTTACTTATTACGTAAATATAGGATATCTCTTATGTTATGGGAAATTAATCTTCCATACATGTTCCATATTAAGTAAATGGAATAGTTAAGTATAGCATAACTTGTTTACAATGTAATTTCTAAGCATCAATAGATATGGAAACAACTTGCACCTTGTACGCTAATCTTGGGATAAGCTATCATAATAGAGATATGTGAATTACTACCATACTTTTATGAGTTGTATCAGTTTAAACATCAGACATGTATTTATTATAACCAATTTATTTACAGTAATCAAGTCATATGTTTCACCATGTAATCACTATAATTATAGCCCCTTATTCATCGATAAAAATCATGTTACAACTTTCTATGTATATAATTACCTATTATATATGGGTTTATAATAATAGCTCTTCATTACCTTCTAGTAATCAAACAAATTTCATTAGTTTGTAATCACTAATGCTTATGTACTTTGAACTAAACCTTCCTTACTACTAATACTAATTCTAATCCCAACATAAAAAGTAAAACACATAAGAAGTGAAAGTGCCTACATCATAAGGACATCATAAGGATAAGTAAAGTAGGAACACCATAAGGAGTAAAGTTCCTATCTATAGTGGTTGAGTTAAAGTCTAGTTCTTATATATAGAGTTAAGCCCCTAATCATAAGTAAAGTAGTCAAGTCCCTGGTCATAAGTAAAGTAGTCAAGTCCCTGGTCATAAGTAAAGTAGTCAAGTCCCTATAGTATTGTTATCGAGACCTTAGAAAGTCTATGTCATGGTAATTTAAGGATACAAACCTTGTGTAAAGTGGTAAATTCATTCTATAAACCCTATGAAAACGAGGATTACTACTGTGGAAATTGAGGATAGAAACCTTGGTAAGCCTAGTAAATTAAAGGCGTAAACCGTGTAGCAAATTGATGTAATAGTTGTCCTTAATAGATATTGATTCCTCAACATATCAAATATACACCCTGTTGACCAAGAAATATAGGGTTTCTAATCTATGATAAGTCATGAACCAAACTACTCTTTGTAGTAGCAAGCTTTTGGAGAGAGAATATCCTCTGCACGTTGATGACTTAACACCCCACCTAAATAATAATATATAAGCCTATATTTGTATGATTTGTGGTTCTTGTTGTTATTCCCTTGTTCAATATATGTTTTTTCTTCTATTTTTGTGGCTAGTCCTTCTTCGTATTGTGGGTTTATATTGACTTCACTTGATATTTCTTCCTATCTCCCACACTGACATAATTCCTAGTGATGAAAGTATGTAAACCATACTTTCTGCTAGTTATTAGAGTGAGTAAAGAGCCTATAAGTGAAAGGATATTACTAGTAACTAACCCTTAATCTATATCTAACAATTGCAGATCTCTGACATTAATCTTGTCAAACCTAGAGGCTACTAGTAAAATCCATCCAGATCTCTGAGTGGGTGAGTAGAGTATTTTTATACAAGAGTAGAAAGAAGGTCCAACTGGTGGTTAACGATGGAAACATCAACTTAACTTCAATGAAAGAAGGTAAGCAGGGGATACACATATCTTTTTGTTATTTTCCAATGGTTCCATCCACCACGCATTAAAATGTTCAACTATAACACATATTTAGATTGGTTAAGCCCACTTAAGTATCCCCTACATCAGGACTATTTATAAAATTAATATATATACAAAAAAAACAATGAAATCATCCTTCAACTCAAATACCATCTTAGTATGTAAAAACAATTTCATATTTGCCTCCCCATCTTGTTGAAAAATAAACTTTCATACACAAATCTTAAAGGTGGTGGTAAGGACCAGTATTTGCTGTAAAAAGGGTGTAAGAAGCTAACCCATCAGAGTGTTGAGAAGGCTTGCTAGAAGCGGGTATCAGCCTATGGTATGACTAGGTAAAGTCGTAGGAGTGATGAACAAGTTTGCTGGAAGGGGGGCATTCTACCTGGAGATGATGATAATTGAAAAATAATAAATAAAAATACTAAGTCTTTGATTTTAAACTTAAACTGATGTATGGCACTACTTGTAGGCATGACTAAAAAGAAGTATGCATGGTTAAGAAAAGGTAAATGAACTCCATTAACTTGCCATTAGGTACTAACTTGAATATGATCTTAAGAACCTCTTGTCTAATTCTTCTTAACTATATGTAATATGTCTTGTCTCACAGGTGGGGCCATGCTCTTAACCATTTTGCTAGGATAACATGTGAAATTTACCTATACACTCAGAAACTATAAATCTTAGGATATTGGAAGGATTGACAGGTTTCCTATATGATTGATTGAGAAAAGGTTATTATGCTTAGGAAGGAAGGGGTTTCCCAAGATAAAACTTGTTCATTTTTTTAGCAAGTCTATGTGAAAAGACTATATGATTTCTTCCATGAAGAGATATACCATGAAACCACTTTTTACAAAATTTATCAAGTTGAATATGTCATCAATTTTTTATAATTGCATATAATGATGATGAAAGATGATCAACTATATACTATTTTAGTAATCTCATGATTTCTTTGTTTATGTGTAGATGACAAGATTGGTACTACATCACAATTTTGGTTTCTGGATCTCTTCTCATGACCAATAAAAGAGAGAACTGATCAAATAAGTTGTGTAGCTTGATTGTCCCAAGAGAGAGGGGGATGCTCATAACTCAACAGTTCTATTATGTCCAACTATAAACTTCCTTTTCCACTACAAAGATTGGAACTCAACTAGAAACTAACACCTCTTTTCTCAAGCATTCTCCGCTACAATTGCATTTCAATGAAAACAACCAGGATGGATACTTCAACCCTATCATCCAACTTGACACTCCATAGTATTACAGTATTGGAGATCTTAGAAAATACATGCTTATTACTGTATAATTTTCAATCCCAGTGTCAAATGGAGTGTTGGATGGAGTATTGTATGAAGTGTTGTAATTTACAATGCCTAAGGTAACCAAAACCTAGGTATAGCTACTTGAATCCCATGATATTTGTATCTAAAAGATGGATAAACTTGAAAATTTATGAGTTCAAACTCCCTAGTTGGCATATAAATTTAATAAGATAGGCTATCTTATATTCTTCATGTGGTCAATTTCGATATTCATTTATGATCTAAACATTCGTCTATTTTCAAACATTCATATTTTATGATAATTTACAAGTGATTTTTGGGTATTAAATGTTATATTTTGTAAGTGGTTTCATAGCCATCATTTCATAATTATATTCCATGAATCAAAAGTAAGCCTACAAATTCTTCATACTCTTCATATGATTATCATTTTCGATCATAATGTCCAAGTCTTTGACTTAGAAATTGATCGAACATTTCATGCGATGGCATTTTTTAGGGAGGACGGATCTTAGGATACAACATTATGGAAACTTCAATTATTTTTTGTAATGATTATTTTGGGTGGTGGATTGGTATACATTCATATGTGCCAAATGAACTAAACAACATGCCACTCCTTTACATCATTCGAGTGTACTCAGGGTTTTGTTTAAAAATAGAGCACTATGTCTCTTCATCAAATTCTAATTTTGCATTCACCTTACGATTTGTTGTCATGCTTAATAGCCATGAACCCTCTTGATATGTCAAGCTATTATCCATTCTAGAGTTTGTATCTTGCAGATAGATTTTTATATGCATGAGGTGGGGAGTGTTTCTTTCAAGTTTGCAAGGGCATGACAATGGTTTATCTCTCCAATTCGCCCTTAGTTTTGATGGGAAGACTACCCATATCAGGTCTCTCACTTTCCCTATCTCTGAAGAATCCATATCCATTTCCAAAAAGCTTCTGCAACTTGGAGATTGATGGCTTAAAAGATATAAGTTGTCACATCAAGCTTATGACCATGTTTTCAAACAAGAGTATCAGAACATTTCTAGGGCTAAGGGTTATTCGAAGGGTTGGATTAGGGATCAGTTGCTTAGCCCTCTGGTTATCATCACTTGGTTAATCACTTGTGAGGTTAAGTATTCCACTTTCAAGACTTTCCATTTTCATATATTGACTCATTTCCATTCTGATAAGCCTCTCAACTTTCCATTTTTCTTTTGGAAGAGCCTTGAGAAAATTTCTTCTCAGGTTCGTAAGAATATGGAAAACCCTAGTCATATTTTGTTACACCATGGTCTTATCAAACTACTCATTGTCTCAGAGCTACAAAATAATAATTGAACTTGGGAGGATTTTCTTTATGAATTCTTGAACCCTCATTTGATGATCCGAGCAGTCAAGCGAGAATTTAATTTCGAGATTAATCCTCACTCCTTCCCTTGTCCTCCTAAGTCCAAAAATCCTCCAACCAATCCTATCCCTTCAGTAATTAAAAATCCTAAAAATTCTATTTTCACCCTAGAGGATGACAGACCTACTACTCACTTTCAACCTTCTTCAAAATCCACTATTTCTAAGAAACAAAGGATGCAGGGTTCTTTTCAAAAAAAAATCCCTCCAACTCCTGCAAAGAGTCGTGGTGATAATAGGTTTAAAAATAAACCATATAGAATGTGTACCCAGAGTATGGTTGATAAATTTGGTAAGAGACCTCCTAATAACTCTGATCCCATCCAGGTTTCTTTATCACCCTCTAATCACAAGAATCCTTTTAAGAAGCTTAAAGAGAGTTCTATAAGAGAATCTAAGCCTATTGTGAAGATTGATTCTGAACCTATTATGCCTAATATTCTTCAAGAATCCGTCACACCTTCCCCTAAAACTTTTATACCTTCCACAAAGTGTGACATTCCATACACATCAACCATTGATCCCTTTCCATCCTCTACTTTGAAATTTTCTTAGCATTCAACTATTGAACAATTATAGCAAGAGAATGCTCAATTAACCCAACGACTTCAAGAATATGAAACATTGGATCATCATCTTCAACATGATAATGTTGTTTTGCAGTCCAAGGTTAATTCTCTGTAGCGTCTAGTTGATGACATGACTACCTCCAACCACACCTTAAGAATGAAATTGAAGCATCAGAAGAAATCCAAACAAAAATCTTCAGAACATGAGGAAAATGAACCTAAAGACTAATTCATCTCCTCCTTCAAGTTTAGGTCACTTCCTTAGGGTTATAATTACATTTTGGCAATCCCATTTTGCTTTGCAGAGGGACCTACATAAACTTAGGATTGGGGGAGATGATGACCCCACATTTTTCCTACTTTTTCCTCGCTTCAAACCATGTTTTGCATATGAAAATCAGGCATTTTGTATCTCTATCATCCTTTTTGGAATTTTTATCGGGTTCCACCATGGTCTCATCAAACTACTTGTTGTCTTAGAGCTACAAAAGAATAATCAAACTTGGGAGGATTTTATTTATGAATTATTGAACCCTCATTTGATGATCCAAGCAGCCAAGAGAGCAGCTAATTTCGAGATTAAACCTCACTCTTTCCCTCATCCTCCTAAGTACAAAACTCCTCCAACCAATCCTATCCCTTTAGTAATTAAAAATCCTAAAAAGTCTATTTTCACCCTAGAGGATGATAGGCCTACTACTCACTTTCAACCTTCTTCAAATTCCACTATTTCTAAGCAACAAAGGATGCAGGGTTCTATTAAAAAAAAAATCCCTCCAGTTCCTACAAAGAGGCGTGGTGATAATAGGTTTAAAACTCAACCATCTCGAATGTGTACCCAGAGTATCGTTTATAAATTTGGTAAGGGGACTCCTAATACCTATGATCCCATCTAGGTGTCTTCATCACCCTCTAATCACAAGAATCCTCATAAGAATCTTAAAGAGAGTTTTATAAGAGAATATAAGCATATTGTGAAGATTGATTATGAACCTATTATGCCTAATATTCTTCAAGAATCCACTATCACACCTTCTCCTAAAACTTGTATACCGTCCACAAAGTGTGAAATTCCATACACATCAACCATTGGGCCCTTGCCATCCTCTACTTTGAAATCTACTCAGCCTTCAACTATTGAACAGTTACAGCAAGAGAATGCTCAATTAACCCAATGACTTCAAGAATATGAAACATTGGATCATCATATTCAACATGATAATGGTGTTTTGTAGTCCAAGGATAATTCTCTGCAATGTCTAGTTGATGACATGGCTACCTTCAACCACACCTTAAGAATGAAATTGAAGAATTAGAAGAAATCCAAACAGAAATCTTCAGGATGTGAGGAAATTGCACCTAAATACTAATCCAACTCCTCCTTCAAGTTCAAGTCACTTCCTTAGGGGTATAATTACATTTTGGCAATCCCATTTTTCTTTGCAGAGGAACCTGCAAAAACTCAGGAGTGGGGGAGATGATGACCCCACATTTTTCCTACTTTTTCCTCACTTCAAACCTCTTTTTGCATATGAAAATCAAGCATTTTGTATCTCTATCATCCTTTTTGGAATTTTTATCAGGTTCCTTCCAACATTTTTCCATGGGATACAAATGAGGTAAGTCATGCATTTATTTTGATGGTTTTAATAGATTTAATGTTAAGTTTTAATTTAATTAATTGGGGGTAATCATTTGACATCTTGTTCTTATGATAAACAGGTCAAAGTTGTAATATGGTCCTTCATCCAGCAGCTATAATTTACATATCAAGAAAACCTGGACCTTCATCCGACACTTAATACAAAACTTGGATCACAGTGAGGCCATTGGTTAGCATATCCGCGGGCATTCTCTGGAAAATTAATAATGTGGGTTTTTTGTCTATTTGAACCTTCGTGGTATGGGTCATGTCATGCTTTCATTTCAGTAGTTGAATTCACCCCTATATTCAAGGGTATGGATGTTAATGAAGATGTTGTTTGTTGTTGTCTCATTGATGAGGGTTAAGGATTTTATGTTTTAGAAGAGTGTCAACCCTTTCATTGGTCGACCTCTCAGTTGTAATGAAACTCTATATATATGAGGCCACTAAAAATGATGAGAAGGGAGATGATTGTTGTACATGTTAAAAATCATCATTGTTATGAATTCTTGGTTGTAATAGAGACTACTCGATTCAATTTTCTGAAATTTGTGACTATCTTGTGAGCCGGATTACCACAAATACTCAGGGGGGCGAACCAATAGTCTATGTGTTTGATTGTATAATCATATTTATATATTTTTCTTTTTTGTAGGCTAATACCTTAAACTATGTTTCAGTTATATATATTTGATCACTTAACTATGTTGCAAATATATATACCTTCTTTTGATTACTTAGACTATGTTTCAAGTATGTATCCCTTTTGCAGGTTGATTATTCAAATGGTGCATATTAATTAAAAGGTTGTTCATAATCCATTTAGACTGTTATTGTGAATATCATAGAATCACCTGAGCTAACCCCTGCAAGATTGTGTAAACCATCCTATCTCTATTCAAACATTTCAAGTTCAAGTGTGAAATCATAATTTCCAACTCTAAGTTCCTTTTGAGTAATTATTGTATAGATCTAAATTATTTTAAAGACCATTTTCCCATTGTATTGACATTTATTCAATGGTGAAGTTTTTAGTGAAGTTTTTTGTTTCTACTTTGCATCTATCTGTAGAAGTCAATATCGATTTTATTCCATTTGAATTATCAATTATACTTAGGTGTCATCATGACATTATTCGCCAACATAGACGGTAAAAATATATTAAGCACCTCAATTTGAATTAGGTAGACAGAAATAAATTAGGAGGGTACCTTTTGTCATATATTAGTGTGTAATCTAGATAACGTTTTTATTTTCTTTAATCTAGAAGTAATTGTTATTTCTTAACTCAATATTTAAAATCAATTCTAAAACAAAGTTAATTTCTTTTGAGAAAAGATGGTTTATTTTAGTTCCATAGTCGTAGATTGCTTATAATTTGGAATTGTTATAGTATCTACATATTTTTACTTTATAAATTTGGAATAAATTCGCATTTTACTTTTCAAACAGATCTTAGTCTACTTGTAGTCTTTGTATCATATTTTGAAAATAGAATTGCAAATTGAAGCACATTGTGGATCCTTAGGATAGATTACTCTTTTGCTTGTTCAATTCACTTTCCAGACCTCATTTTGGTACTAGGATTTAGTCATAGAACATAGTGGTAGGAATACATAAACAATTAGCTCTTGTTCTATCTTGACTCATATTGTGTTACAACTCGAAGATTACTTACCCTGATCGATAATTTAATCAAGAGAAATTAGGTATATAATTTACCCATCAACATTTATATGACTTACTGTATAATCATATAAGTTATTTAAGAGACATGATATATTTAAATAATTAAATTGAAATAAAACATATTAAATTAATAATGTTAAGAAAAACAATAAGCATCTTTGGAAGCAATAAAGGAAGCAATAATGGAAGAAAAATTGGAAGCCACACCAGAAGAAAAACTAAAAGAAAAATGGGAAGCCAAACTAGAAGAAAAATGGAAGAAAAAATAGATGTAAAACAGGAATCCAAACCAGGAACCAAGCTAGAAGCAAAATTGGAATCCATATCAAAAGAAAAACGAGGAGCCAAAATGGAAGAAAAATTGGAAGGCACATCAGAAGAAAAACTAGAAGCAACACCTAGCGCTAAACCTGGTGCTATTCCTGGCGTCAAACTAGAAGAAAAATTAGAAGCCATATCAAAAGAAAAACTAGATGTAAAACAGGAAGCCAAACCAGATGCAAAAATGGAATAAAAATTGGAAGGCATATCAAAAGAAAAACTGGAAGCAACACTTGGCACTAAGATTGGCATTAGTTTAGGCGTTATTCCTGGCACTAATTCCGGTGTTATTCCTGGCGCTAATTCTAGCGCTATTCCTGGTGCTATTCCTCGTGATAAACTTAGATTTAATATTGGAGCTATTATTGGCCTTACTTTTCCAGCGGTATTCCTAGCGCTAAATCTAATGCTAATTATGGCGCTAATTCCAGCGCTAAAATCTGGTGCAATTATAAAAAGTCCATATTGTGCTCAGTTTTGCACCAGAAAAGGTGTTCGATTCATGGAGTAAAATACACTAAATTTTGGTGTTATTTCAGACGCTAATTACTTGTTCTGTTGTAGTGATTTAAGCACTAGGTCAAGCGAAGTGACAATTTGAAATCACCCATATTTTGTTTACCTAGTGGGACTACAACAAGTTTGGAGATTTGAAGAGTGGCAAGTCCTTGGGGTCACACCACTTCTTCTTAGTATTTGGGTCGGTTTCCACCATTCCTAGTTCCATTTTCTTAGTCTTGACTGTCGACTGGCTACCTGCTTGACTGTCCATTCTGAAATTGGTAAACATAGTTTATTTTTCTAGGATTCTACATGGGTGACTACAAGGGGTCTTCCTTATTCAGAAGGTTCCTTATGGTACATGAGGTGGACGTCACATCACACTCTTAATACCCCTGGAGGGTGGCCCCACGAAGCGAGGGTTACTTGCACTGGGAAGGGTTATTACGTAGAGGTTGGGGTAACTTCTTCTCGTATCTTTGTTGATGGCATCATCTTCCATAACTGGAATATCCCTACTTCCTTTGTTTGTTTGATATTATATTATAAGGACTCTGGTATTGTGTACTCTTTGAATTAGTGGACTCTAGTTTGAGTTTTTGTCTATCGCATCAGTTCCTAGAGCTCCCAATGAAGGGACCCCTTTTCCCGAGGAACCTTTTGTTTTTCCTTATTTTGGAAACATTGGTCCTCCTTATATTTCCACATTGATTCTTACCAGATTCACTATCGGGTTACCAGGATGGTTTTTTTCCACTCCAGTGATCCCAATTCTCTTGGTGCTTCGTATGCAATCCTTCCACCCCAATAAAATCAGCCTCACATTGAACCTTTTCCTTCTTCACATGTTGCATCTTCCTCCCTTTCCTCTTCCTTTCCTGGTAAAATATTTGATGCTAGTAACCAGGAGGATAAGAAGAAGAAGAAAACGAAGATTAAGGAGAAGAAAACTAAGTAAGGGGCCAAGCTTCCAACCACTATAGGTCATGTTGGAGGAAATCAACCGGTTACTGTTAATAAAGTTGGGAGTGTTGATAATATTGACAAGCCTACCTAGCTAACTCCCAAGCCCAAATTCCCTTGTAGGATTTGTAAGGGCGACTACCTTCTTAATGATTTCCCTTGTCTTCCCAAGGTCCTAGAAGTGTAGTTTACAAGCTCCCAACAACTCGTGTCACCAGCTACCTCCGGTCATGTTGGTGACAACCCATCAAATAGTGATATTAATGTTGGAAGTAAGGAAGGTAGAGTCAATTTTCCTTGTAGGTTATGTGAAGGAAGTCATCAAACTTACCTTTTCTCTCGTATGGATGAGGCTTCATGTTTGTTGGAAGAGATTGATGTTTCCTAGTAATAATTTCCAATCGTTTATTGTAATCTTTCTATTGACCAACCATTGGTTGATAAAGTGGTTGATCCTATTCAATAGTCAGTTGATCCCACTCTTCCCTTGGAGAGTGAATTAAAGTGGTTGATCTAGTTCCATCATCAGTCGATCCCACTCTTTCCTTGGAGAGTGAAGTTCAAGTGATCGACATGGTTCCATCATCGATCGATCCCACTCTTTCCTTGAAGAGTGAAGTAGATACTGGTCAGGTTTTTCTTGTCACTTTAGATTCCTCCAGACAAGGGGAAATTTCACCCATTTCCATGGAACCCCCTCCAAGTATTGAGGTCATTTCCTTTTATTGGAATAGATTGATGGCACCTCACCTTCCTTGTTACTTTCATTTCAAAATAATTTCACAAGTTTGTGATATAAACATATGTCACTCTATTATAGATGAAGGCACTTTTGTTAGCATTTTATCGTCAAACACTTAGAAAGCTCTAGGTTCCTCTCAATTCGTGTTTGGTACTCAGAATTTATTGGCTTTCAAAAGAATATCCAATGAAACTTTAGGGATCCTTCCTTAGTTACCTACTACCTTAGAAGGGAAAATTGTCTATGTTTATGTGATGGTAGTCCAAGGTCCCTCGGATTTTAATTTTCTCCTTGGGAAAGACTATGTATATGCTATGAAAGTTGTTGTGTCCACATTTTTTCGAGTGATGTTTTTCCCTCATAATGGAAACATTGTGACAATTGAACAACTTTCATTCATTGGCCCTCATATGATAGCCAACCATATGAATTCCCTGAATGTTCCTTACATGAAAGTGGTATCCACCCCACCATAGATTATTTATGTGGAAACATGTCCCTTGATTTCAACTGACAATGAGAAGGATCCTCTTACTATATGCTCATCTTCTTTGGATTTAAATTCAATAGTTTACATGGTATCTCCCCCATTAGGGACCTTGGATTCTATTCTTCCCCCTATTGATCTGAGTGATTCCCTTAACATGTATTCCATCCACAGTATTTTTATTTCGTCTGATGAAGACCTTTTGGAAGCCATGGTAGAGAGTGATGAGCACAATTCCTTTTCTAGTTTCAAGCTCATTAAAAAATGAAACTAGATACAAACGTAGTTCCCATTTTTGTGTCAAGCTCATTAAAAAATGAAACATGTTCCCACAAGCATAGTTTTTCTCTATTTCAAGCTTCTGTAAAAATGAAACCAGCTACGAGCATAGTTCCTGTTTCTGTTTCAAGCTTGTTAAAAAATGAAACAGGTACCCACAAGCATAATTTTTCTTTGTTTCAATCTTGTGTAAAAATAAAATCATCTACGAGCAAAGTTCCCATCTTTGTTTCAAGCTCATTAAAAAATGAATCATATGTCTATGAGCATAATTCCATTTTTTTTGTCAAGATCTTTAACAAATAAAACAGATCCACCTTCCATTGAGTTGATTCTTTCACTCGATCTCGTAAACATTGCATCGAGTCTTTTGCTAGATCTCATAAATGTTGAGTCGAGTATTTCACTGGATCTTGTAATTGAACCTTCATTTCATATGCCTATGTCAGTTGATCCTCTATCTTGTAACTGAACCTTCATTTCATATGCCTATGTCAGTTGATCCTCTTTCTTTCTCTGGTGAAAATTTACATATTAGTAACTAGGAGTCTTATCTAGTATAAAAATTGGTGACAACATAAGAGTTGGTAGATGAAACGAATCTTGGGGGGCATGTCTTCGGCCTCTGGGCCTCATGTTGGAGTTAAGTCGTTATCTTTTCAAGATGGGGGAAAATTACCAACCACACATGGGTATCACCTGAAATATTTAAATGTTGCATTGCGATGGAACCCATTGATGGGGTTTCACACCAAGCATAGTTTATTTTTGGTTTCAATCTCAAGTAAAAATGGAACCAGCCTCGAGCATAGTTTGTTTTCTAGTTTCAAGCTCATGAAAAAATAAAACCCACCCTGAGCTTAGTCTTTGTTCTTTCGTGTGCTCGTAAATACATGAGAATAGGTTATCGAGCTTAGTATTTTTTATTTCTTATTCTCGTAAATAAATGATAATAGGTTATCGAGTATACTTTTATCACTTTTTTGGACTCGTAAAACATATATGAAAAAGGAAATCTTTGGAGATTTCGTTAAGCTCTTTTAAGACTCTCTAAACATGAAAATATTGTCGAGTGAGATTGTCTCCTTTCACACTCATTAAAGGATTTGAAATTGTGTCTTTTGAGTGGTATTTTACCCCTTTTTTGGTCTCGTAAACTAATTACAAAAAAGGAATACTCTATCCCCTTTCATTTAAAAGACTTCTATCTCATATTGTTTTATAATTGTTTGGGCTTGGGAGACTAAAATTTATGAAAAAGTCAACTTTCGAGTTTCCTTTAAGTTATTTTCAAACTCCTTAAACATGAAAAACCATCGATTTTACCTTCTATGGACTCATAAAATTATTCATTGAAGGACCCATACAGGATAGAACCCTTACTTCTTCAGGTTCGTTAAACATGTGAAGAGGAACATACCGAAGGTGAGGTATATTGAGCATATGTTATCCTCATCGAGCTCATTAAAAAACAAAAAGGTACTCATTTATCTATATGGGGGTGGGGTGGGGGTGGATTTGGGATGTGGGTTGATATTTTGAAACATTATGACTATTGTTCTTAGTCACCCTTGAACATGGCACCTGTATGCATTATGCTTATAATTGGGTAATATGCTTGTCTCTCGATCATACCAATTCTATGTGTCGCCATACTCTTTCAACTCCTTCGAAGAGAACCTTTGGATGTCGTCACATTCTATTTATATCCATGCCTCGTCGAGTCAATGTTTCCAAGTCACTTTTTGTCCCATGCAATTTTCAAGGGAAGTATCAAATTCAATCAACCTCTATAGTATTATCCATTTTCGTACCCGTGTCATTCTTTCCACATTTTCTCTATCATCTCAAATCACTATCATAGTCTATTTCATGTTGATGATAGGGGACACATCATGGACCTCCTTCAATGAGTCTGTTCTTTTCAACTTCAACACATTATCTAGGATTCAAACTTAGAAACAAATTAGTGCCTCGAATCTTGCACGCCTCAATGGCAGGTTTCCTCACTTTTGACGGGTCTACACCATTGGCCCCTAATCGGAAAAATTCCATCGAATGTTTCACTTCAACTCATTGATTCACATCCGTCAGATTGCACTAGGGTGCCTTGGGAGTCATTGACATCACTGGTTATTTCCCTCACACTTGTTAACGATATACATTAATGATTAGTAATCAAGTGGTTTCTACCATGTTTGACATCAACAGATGTATTCGCATTGTTATAATTGTACTAGTTCGAGATCGGGATGAAGACTTTGGGAACTTTTTTGACACCTACCAGTGTTATTTTACCAACATAGGTTGCGATGGAGAACAATATTAATGATGTACATTGTCATATAGATCCAATTTGTATTGGTTTGTGGCTATGTTATTGTCATATCATAGGTCCACTATGTACTTTTTCATGGATACGACCTGATTTAGTCATGGAGGTATGGATAAGCATTGTATGTTTAGTGGCCATATCTTTAGTTAGTGCTTTCATGGATATATAGTGTATTGGTCGATGACCATGCTTTAATTCCATTTTGTATTGAGTATGGGTATGCCTACCTCGAGATGATTCATATATATGTTGTTTGATGTTTGTTTTCAGCTTCCATTTGGCTCTCCTATTCCAACGCCCCTTGGCACACATAACTTTGTAAAGTGTTTCGTCTATCAGTTTCTCTTCTGACCTCACACTTTAGGGGGAATTTGTTACACATAAAATTTCCATGCTAATGAGTAGCACACTTATGTATCGTATTCTACTAAGTGTCGGACTTATCTATCACTTATGTAGGTGTCGATTTGACACATTCCTAAGTGGCACACTTATATTTTACTAAGTGTCATAATTGAATGTTGAAACTGTCAAAGTGTTGATCATGTTCCCTAGACAAATTAGGGGAGAAACCCCATCACATGGAGGACTAAATACACTTTGTCATCCTTTGGAAGTGTCTATCATGTTCCCTAGACAAATTGGTGAAGAAAACTCATTATTTGAATGTCGAAAAACCACCTTTTACCTTCATTTTTTGACCATTTTTTATGACTGACGCTCCCATGCCCATACATAGGGAGTGTTAGTCCCTTGGTAAAACTTCCTGATCAACTTTAGGGGGGAAATAGTGATGCTCTGTGATAATCCTTTGGGGAGCATTATTTTGGTTACAACAAATTCCACCATCTTGGAGGGAAGGTTCTGGGAGATTGGAGTTTGTTTGGGTCAAAGGTATCCAATTCCTATCTATATACTTTATCCTAGGCTAAAGATCCTAATTAGTTGAGCCATATCCTCAACCATACTCCTAAAATATTCCATGGCGGTTGAGCCTTCATTTTCTATATAAGGAGGCCACTCAAGAGTTAAGGAGTGTTCTGAAGAGTATCAAACCTATGTTCTTATGATATTCAGACATAATTTAGTAGCATTTTGGCAGTGCACAAAAGGGGTTGGATAGGAGGAGAATTGGAGGAATCTTTCTCAACATCAAGTGATTATAAGTGTTTTCCTTTGTTTCACATGAAAATAAGTTTGTCCTATTCCTATACTTATGTCTCATTTAGTTTACATATGAATGTTATTCTTGTTTCATTTAGTTAGATTTGATTTCATATAACATTTTTCAAGTAGTAGAAGATGAAGATCATTATTTTTAAGTGCAGGGAGATCGTGTTCGATCTAGGACTGGATCCAACGCTAGAGAAAAAAGGAGAAGTGAGGACAACCTTCGAAAAGGGTGCACTCTTATTTCCTTTTCCCTCTTTTCATTTTCATGTGTGAATAGACGGGAGCAAGGGATGGTAGTTTTCATTTCTCTATTATGTCTTAGCCAAAGAGAACCTGGCTAAGGGGAGTGTAACCTATCCACAGGGTAATATTTCTCACAACAATATGTTCCATCTTTTCTTATATATATTGGGTATATATTACAAACTCTATACAAGAATTTTTTTTCGATGTAAGCAATATGAGAAATTGATATTTTTTATATTAGTAGTTTTAGTCTCCTCGAACGAGATTTTTTTATAGTTTGGTTACAAATTTTGGATTCGATGTACTTCCCAGACATTTCCCAACGTCACTTTTATATCAATAAAATTCCCCCCACTTCTTGTTGAAAAAAATGGACTTTTGAAAGTAGGTTGTTGGACCTTTTAAAATCCACCCATACATACATTAGAGTAAGTGGGTCCACTGAGTCAAAGGGTTTTGTTTCCCACTACTATAAGATGGAAAAATTAAGGGGGTTGGATGCATGTGGTATCTTTTAGAAGGGGTTGGAAACAAGTAGCAAGTAAAATTGTGTAATATGATTCCTACCTTAGAGAAACATCATTATAAGTATGTTGAAAAGTTGAAAAACCTCTCCCTCCCACTCTAAATGTAGATCAATCTTAGGCACGTAGTAATGTTGGTAGGTTTCAATTCCATTGCATGCAATTAGATCATGTTTGGGATGTAAAGAGTCATAAAAACATTGATGTATTGGTAGGAAGGTTTTTTGACAATGGAATTCCATTTAATGTGTGTAGTTATCCTTATTGGAAGGAGATGGTAAAATGATTTGGTCAACCAAACTCCCAAAGGATATAAACTCCCACTATTTCTTTCAGAAGAGAAATCTCACATTCATACAAAATCTCATAATATTAGAGAGAGATGGAGAGCTTTTTGGGTGTCCATTATCTTTGAAGGTTGAATAGATATTTATCTTAGAATACTCATTAATATATTGGTTCTTAATCCATGAGGTGTTGTGTTTCTAAGATGTCATGGCACTATGGGGAAGACAAAGTACGAAACATATTTGATGGGGCTCTTCAAAGTGACTGGGAAGGAAAATGTGGTGTAGATTGTGGTAGAAATTTCATCCATTAACATACTTGCAAGTAATATGATCAAGAATGAGTTCCAAAATATCTATTAGACTCCTTGCGTTTTTCATTACATGAACCCTCTACTAAAGGATATCAATATTATAGCATATGTTGGCCCATACATGAAATGAACTTAGAAAGATGATGCAAAGTTTCTTTCTTTCTTTCTTTCTTTCTTTTTTAAATTGAAACAAAAATATTTTTTATATCATAATAGGGTTGTAACCAAACTAATAAAAGATACATAGTACTTTCCAATGCTTCAAAAAGAAAAATAAGTATTTCTCTATAGTTATAAGAAGAATTTCACAATAGACTATATGATATACATTCCAAGTTTTCTTGCATGTTGCATGTTTGAAAAAAACATATAGCATCCTAATAACATTGAAGAAAATAGAAATAAAATAAAAACATGGTTTCTATTTGCTTCCTCTTGACCAACATAACAGGGAGGAGAATTCTTATGTTTTAGTTGATGTGTTGTTTCATCCTCTTTAAGATCAACCAGAGAAGAATTGTTTTATTCTCTGTTGTTAGAGGTTGTTGACAAGGACTCTTTCTGAATATTTAGAGTGAGATTCCAAAGTATATTACATTCAAATTCAAGTATCCCAACCCTCTACTTTTGATGGACCAACATGCTCATGACGTTGGAATGTTGAGAGATTGCTCATTTTTGTGCACCCTTGTTGTCAGTGAGAAAAATGAGTTTTTATTGGACTATATGATCTCTTCAGTCCTTCATGAAATTCTCCTAAATTCTAGTGTCTACATTGTCCATGCTTGATGTTTCTGATAACCAAACCAAATGAAGAATGAAAGAACCAAAGAAAATGTATATTCCCATCTGAGCAAGGGAGGGGCCTCCAAATTCCCTGCACTCACTTTGAAACTTAGAAATGAAATAAATACTAAGACCTACATTTTATTCACTATGAGACCCAAAATAATCAATACTAGGGATGAATAGGCAGAAAGGGAGAATCAAACATAAAACGAGACGATACCTAAAAATTAGAAAAAAAATCCTTCTCGAAGAGCAATAGCTACCTTCATCATAATTCAGACTAGTATCCCAAGATAAGAACCAACCAACAATGAAAATACCTATTTTTCAATAAGAACCATGCAATAGCCTAAAAAAAATCCTAGAGCCCAAATTTATAGCACCATATGTTCCAATGGAAACAAACCCAGAAATGAACGGATACAAAATATGAGCCAAATGATATGAGAGATAAGAATTGATAATCAGAGAGAGCCCATTATAAGAACTAAATCCACCATCACAATATTCCAAGCCTTCCACCAAAATCACATTCTTGTGAAGGATTCCACTAATCAAACAAATGTAGGTTGAACTAACAAGCATGCCAAGAACATAGATAAAAGTTATCATAGGTTCAACCACTACCAAATCCAAAATACTCAAGCACCCAAATCCTATGCACAATTCCTCCATTATCCCACAACGCGAATGAGATTTCAATTTAGGACCCTCATCACCTAGAACAAAGTTAATTTCCGCATGTTGTGGGTACTTCAGGCTATCCTCAGAACTCCCTTTCCAAAGAAAATATAATGATGCAGTGATTGTTGATGCATGCGATAGTTTATTGCTTCTTGATTGATGTATTGATCCAAAATAAGACAATAGGAAATCAAACAACTATTGTGTTGCCCATTTTTCTTATACACCCCAGTGCTAAGTTTTATATCCCTATTATCCCACTAATCCACGACATGATTCAATTATCTTTTCAAATGAAAGAATGAGGTTTCAAAGAAGGAGCTTAGCTCTTTTTTAATTTGAGCAATGGTGATTTCTAGTTTGTTATCCATTGGTGTGATTTTTCCTAGCATTAATTCGATGACCACCATAGAATCCCCAATGATCTTCAATGATATGACCTTTGTGTCTTTAGCTAAGAGGATTTCATACAATAGAGAATGTGTCTTGACCTAGTTGTTTGAAACTTGACCAAGACCCCATGCATAAGTAGCTAGTATTTATTCTTCAAGATTGTAGAGAATCCCCCTGCACTTGTCACCCATATATTTCATTGTTAATAATGCAACATCTATTGCAATTTATAGAAAATATGCCACTTTCCAACTATTACAGTGTGTAGAAACAATGTTTTCTTCCACCTTTATTATGTTGCAATATTTTTTAAAAGTGAAATAGCCACATAGACACGTGGTCATTTCCCTTGAGTGGGAAGGTGAAGGCATTGGAATTGTTCTCATGATGGAAAATATGTTGAAGTCCTTATCATAGGTTACTTATTTGATTATTTTTGGATGTGATTGGAGGATATAGTCACACTAGTTACCTCTATTTTTTATGCCCTTTACATATTTGNAAGGTGAAGGCATTGGAATTGTTCTCATGATGGAAAATATGTTGAAGTCCTTATCATAGGTTACTTATTTGATTATTTTTGGATGTGATTGGAGGATATAGTCACACTAGTTACCTCTATTTTTTATGCCCTTTACATATTTGACAATGATATACCATGCTTAGGGGGTGTTTTTGAGTTCCTTGATCAAATGAGGCGAAAATAATTATGTTTGATGAACATTGTAGAATAGACAGTTAAACTAGAGATGTAGTGCGATTGGAGCCTCAGTGGACGGAAGATGTTGCATATCCCTCTCCATTTGATTTATTTCTTATTGAGCCCTAAATGGTTTCATAAGAAACCAATTAATGATGAAGAGTTTATGAGTGATTGGAATACCTTCATTAAGAGATGTTATGTTCACAATGATCTAATCAACATACAAGTAGAGTGTGGTAGATATTTGGGATCTGAGGACTACTTTACATATGATGATTATTCATATAACATGGATATAATTAGGCCCATAGAATTTTGGTTGAAATCTGGAATTAGCACTCATTTTATTCATCTACTAGCTATGTTCTTTCTTTCTTAGGTAATCTAAATGCATGTTTGAGTCTCTTGTTTTAAAGTTAATCTTTGTGTGTGTGTGTGTGTGTGTGTGTGTATTTATCTATTGAATTTTAGTTCAGTAAAATTCTAATTCTAATGGTCACATTTCCATTTGGATATGAAGGTGACTAGTTCATCAACATGTGAGATAAATTGGAGTGAATGTTTTTTCTTCCATTTAGTTTTTTTTTGGTAAACACACAGAACAACTTATATTAATATATATTTGGAAAATTTATACAAAAAAACATTTTTGTAGGCCTTCCACCCGAGAAACTAAACTAGTAAAACAACAACAAAGGAATAAGTCTTCAGTCCATTTAGTCTAAGAAAGGTTCTATCTAATACCCTATCTAGTTATATAAGAATTGTAAAGAAAGATCTAAAGCCTATTGAAAGATTTTGTATATCTACCATTGTCCTTCATCATTAAAAAAGATAAAAAAAGGGGGGGGTACATAGTGTTTATTAATCTGGTGAGGTTGCATTTGGATCCTGAGGTGGCTCAGGAGCCACTTGCTAAGCACATTTAGAAACTGGATTTGTCGTCATTGAGCCTAAGGGTGGTATCCAAGCCAAGATGGCTATGATCAACACGTGTTACTCATCCAATTACAGTTGGATGTTATCTTGATCCCCTTCTTTTGCTTGTATAATTTGTCCAATTACTATTTTGAGATGCCAATACAACTCTATAGTCTTCCAATTTTTTGTCTCGCAACCTCTCAAGTGTACCACATCCAGAAACCAATTGGTAATAGTTTCTTCCACCTCCCAGTTTGGTGTTATGCTCCGCTCCATCCAAATTTCATCTTCCATATCCTTGCAGTGAGCTTAAAGAAAATGCAGTGTTACCCTATGGAAAGTAGTCGTCCCATCCTAGCCATTACACTACACCCAGGTATTGGAGGTTCCTTCATATATGTTATGGATGGGTGGTTCCACTTGAGTTCCACCTCCTCATCTGTATCCTATTTTTTAACATCTCCTCAAACCCATCAAACCTAGAGTACCTTCCTAGAAACCAAGGTGAAATGGAAACATAGATGGATTGGGTATCCATCGGTAGGGAACCCAAAATTTTCCCAATATTCTTTCATTGCGCCTATCATCCTGGAGAGAAAATGCAGGTCGCGTATCTCTTGCTCGATCCTTCCCCATACTTCCCATGTAACTTAACATGGAGGAACTGATAACCGAGGTGCATGAACTACCCTCATTGCACATTAACTTTGGCATTAACGACCCTGGAATTGGCACTGTCATTCTCATGCTCGAGATTCTATGTGAGAGGACACATTGAGCCCGTCTGTACATGTCAAGAATCCACGTGTTCATTGGGCGTTGTCCCTAGTATTTGTCGCTTCCCTAACACCCCATCGGGGGTTTTCATTTATTTAATTAAGAGGAATCGACTTACCTAAAAAAAAATGCACAAAATAGATAGCGTATATTCATTCAATTCTTCGTCTTCTATCATGCAATCGCAAAGACTACCTTGTTGGGCCCACTAAGATGTGGGATTCTTCAAGTTCACATGATGATGGTAATTTCAAGATACCTTTGGATGTGTTGCAAGAAGATGAACGACAAAGTTTAGATGGATATAAGTCACTCCATGTCTACTAATGAGTTGGGTCTAGACAATGGCTCTAGATATTTCACTCCAAAAGAGCTAGATCCAGAGAGAAAGAGCTAGAGCCAATGTCTAGATAATGGCTTTAACTTTTTCACTCAAACAAAAAATAATTAAACTTGAAAAAATGGATTAAAAAACTTAGTCAGTAATATATTATATTTATGTCAAACACATTAATATTTATTTTCATTAATATATTTATGTCCTAATTTATGATTTGTAATATCTAACACATTAATATTTTCATTATATAATATAAAATTTTCATTAAAAATATGAAAGATGATTTAATTTTTAATTTTTAATATCTAGCACGTTAATATTTTCATTATATAAGAGAGAGGAACACAAAGTTCTTCCACAGAGCAATGGTGCACTGTAGATACATCAATTAGATAACCCAACTGTAGGACACTCAAGGAAACCCTATAAGAGAGCACACCCATATCGATGAGGAAATAAACACCTACTACAAAGAGCTTCTTACAGAAATCAACGAGGACAGGGAGGAAACAATTCAGAAATAACTAGGCATATACCCTCACTGGTAAATCAAGAGAATAATGAATCCTTGATGAGGCCTATCAACCAAGAAGAGGTGGACCATGCAGTCAAGGAAATGCCCTCAGGGAAAGCGCCTGGTCCATATGGCTTCACCACGGACTTATTCCATCACTGTTGGGATTTAATTAGGGAAGAGGTTTGGCAGGTCATGGAGAAATCTAGAACCTCAAGCCAAGTCCTCTGTAACCTCAATGCCACTATTCTCACTCTCATCCTGAAGGAGGACATAGTCACTCATCCGAAGCAGTACAGACCAATTTCCCTATGCAATTTCATCTACAAAATAATCACAAAGGTGATATCCACATGCCTTAAGTCGATCCTCCCTTTTGTCATCTCCAAAGAACAAGCATGCTACATGGAATGTAGAAAAATCATGGACAGTGTCATCCTAGCTCACAAGGTGATCCACTCACTAAAAATGAACAAAATCCTAGGTATGCTTATCAAACTCAACCTTTAAAAATATTTCGATAGAGTCATTTGGTAGTACCTACGCTCCATGCTCGAATCCTTTGGTTTCGACAGAAAGTGGGTGAATTGGATCCTCAATCTCACCTCTCCATCCTTATTTTCCATACTGGTCAATGGAGTGCCTTCCCAACCCTTCTCCCCTTCTAAGGGCATCAGGAAAGGAGACCCTCTATCTCCCTTCCTCTTTGTTCTTATGGCAGAAGGAATAGGATGCTACATCAAGACGGTGGTTCTGGAAGGATCCCTTAACGGCTTGCCCCTGCACAATATCCAACTTGCACCCTCACACAACTAGTTTTGTTGATGACACCCTTCTTATGAACACCCCCACAGCGTGCAAATCCAACAAGATCAACTCCATTCTCTCTGAATTTGCGAAGGCCTTAGGTATGGCCCTCAATCTTGACAAGTCTAAACTCTACTTATTCAACATGTCGATCGTTGTACATAATCATATTTCCTGACTCCTAGGCATACCCAAGAGCCCCCTTCCATCCAACTACCTTGTCATACTTCTCACAGGAGCGCCGATGCTATCCATCTCTTGGGGCATTTTGCTTCTCTCCATATCACATAGGCTCAATAAATGGACTTTCAGACCTCTCAATATTGTGGCTAGATTGGTTCTTCTCAAGTCAGTCTTGCAAGCCATGCCCACCTAAACCTTTTTTCCACCCTGGCAGTGCCTAAGTCAGTCATTTGGGCCATCATGAGCCTCTAATGAACATTATTATGGCATGGAAATCAACCTAACAAGAAGTGGGCTCTGGTGAGCTGGGATAAGCTCTGCAAACCTAAATATCTAGGTGGACTGGGACTTCGTGACCCAGGGAAGCTCAATCAAGTCATGGGAGCTAAAATATGGTGGATATGGCTCAAGCATCCCACAGAATTATGGGCACAAAACAGGAAACAAAAGTATTCACCAACCACCCATGCAAACCAGATAATCAGATTCAATGACCAAATCCAAGGCTCTAACATCTAGAACATATCCTAGCAAAATCGACTTCTAGTTCATAAGCATGCCTTCTGGGAAATCAGGAACGGGGAAAGTGCACTAATCTAGTAGGACTCATGGCAACAGAAAGAATCTCTAATCAACCTAGAATAACTTAACCCCCTTAGGAAGGAACTACAACCGGACATATTTCGACGAGTTAAAGATATATGGAGAACAAATGATAGGAACCTGCCTTGGCGACAATCGAAAACAAAAAACCCAGAACTACATCTCTCAGGGGAAACGAATCTCCAATCCTGGCAAGCTTGTGCAAGCCATAGGAAAATCCCAACTCGGGAAGGTCTGAACATTATCAGATGGGGGTACTCTACAATAGGTAATTTTTCAATCAAAGAGGCTTATTACTTGCAAGGGAACTATTAGAATCACACTAAGGAGAGTATGTGGGGAAAGATCTGGAATTCATCCCTCTGGACCAAAGTGTCAATATTTATGTGGCTTGCAGTTCAAAACCGCATCCACACCTGGGATAACCTCAAAAAAATGGGCTTCATAGGCCCATCAATCTGCACCCTATGCCAACAATAAGAGGATACAATGGAACACCTTTTCAACAACTATCACTACAACCAGTGGATTTGGGACCAGGGATCCCAAAAAATGTGCCTCTCTAACCGAAACATAAATAGTATCAGATATACCAAAGATAATTGGGACTCGCTCTCCTTTCAAAACCCAATTCTTGTGCATATTTTGAAGATACTCCTGAGCTTCATCCTCTGGCATATCTGGAAAGAGAGAAACAAAAGGATCTTCCACTCAAAGGATTCCCCTCCCGTCCTAACTTGGGAAAGAATAGAAAAGCTAATCTAAGAAATGATAAAGAGTAAACCGGAGACCCCTGGGGACCTAAAATGTAGTCCGGAAGAGAGGTGCATTTTTCAAAACTGGAAACTCAATATGAATGACCATCCCACTACGATTTTAACCAGTCACCAACCTAGCAACCCGACAACCTGGACACCCCCTCCAACTGGTTTTATAAATATAAGTTTTGATGGAGCCTCAAAAGGAAATTCAGGACTAGCGGGATTTGGGGCAATTATCAGGAACTCAAATGGAGAAATCAGTCACCTAGTAGTAGGATTTCTGGGTGACAATACAAACAATGTTGTTGAGCTTTTATGTCTCCTGAGGTGCCTCAAGGTCACAATGGAAAGTCAGTTCAATAGGTTCATTGTGGAAGGATATTCTCAGATCATCATCCAGCTCATAACAAAAATTCTCCATGGGGAATACCCACTGGAAATATCACCTAGACGACATCTCTCAAGACTTTTGGAGGACTTTGGATCCCTCCTTTGTCCTATTCTTCCCATTATCCCCTCTCACTTGAAAAGGGAATCAAACAAAGTAGCGGATTTCCTAGAAAACGAAGGAGTTAATACCAAGATAGAACACATCCACTGGAAGGCCCAAACTTTTTCTTGCACTAATCTCTGGAAATGTTGCCAAGACCTTTCCAACAGGGACTTACTAACCCCATATGGGGTGACACGATGCACATCAAAGCCACTTGGAATGGATCCAGGCCTGACCATAAATGAGGCAGGCCGACTCCCATCCCCTCAACATTAAGGATGGGAGTTGGCCTGAACCACCATTTATATGGCATGGGACTTCTCCCTCGCATGAGCATTCTGAAGATGCAATCAGTTAAGGTGGGAGAGTTAATGGATGAGCCTATCTCATTGCTCCATCCTCTTATGAACAAGCCTCGCCATGGATTCATCCAGTTTGAGTTTGTCTAGCACCGGACAGGTAATTGTGAGCTTTGGTGCAGCCACCAGGGCACCCTTTGAATTCTATCCATCCAAATTTTCATTCCAATGTCGCGAGAACCAGGGAAGCCACGTCATGGCTCTACATAGTACACATTTGTTTCTTGTTAGAATATACAACAGTGGATGGAGCACGCATTTTCTATGGCCCGAAATTAACTCGCACGCATTGCCTATGGCCCGAACTTAACTCGCACGCAGGGAAAAATTGGTCAGAACGCCTCCCATGGAGTACGTGGAGGAGGTATTGCCGAAGGAGCCAATTTAGGCTCCTCCGGAGCATCTTCTTTTCACTGTGCCTGATAACTTGTAGCCACCAAGAAGCCTGCTGGGGGAAGCCACCATGGCTGCAATTGTGGAGAAGCAAGGCCACAGCATAGGGGAAGCACAATTGGACAAGTTTCCCACTTGCTACATAGAGGAGGAGACTCCGGAGGAGATGGATTCTCATAATGTTGCACCTGCAACTGGATACACCTCAGCCAAATGCATGGAGAGAAACAAGGAAAAGAAGATAGAGTCACAAGGTCAGACAACAGACTTGGAGCAACAGAGTGAGGTAACACCAAGCGAGGCCACAGAGAACAGGTCAGGTGGCAAGTCGAGGGAGGGTGGCAAGGTCCTCATGCCACCTCCCATATCGTCCATGCAGGAATAGTGGCGTGTCCCACCACCATTTTTCCACCTAGAGCACCTTGAATTGATGTTTGATTTGAGGAGCCAGATGGCGAACCAAGTCCATCATGGCACCCTCATGAGCCAATGTCTGGATATGATATACAACACCTTCTCCAAAGCGCAAGCAGGGCAGAGATGCCCAACCTGTGCACAGCCTTTCATGATGCCATCTAGGGAGGGAGTACATGATGAAGATGTCAACATAGCCACCTCTGAGGCCACTGAGTATATTTTTATGGTTATGCTTCTGGTTATGGTCTAACTGCGTATGGTTATGCTTCTACTTACGGTTCTAGAGTCAATCAAGGTCGTTTTGTCATGGTCTAAGCTAGCTGTATTTTCTAAACTTCCGGTTACAGTTCAGACTATGGGACGCCATCCGTCCTAGTTTCCTATGGGCAGGACAAATGGTGGACCACCTATTCTTGACAAGGATAGCATTGGCTGCCAATTGTTCTAGTTTCCGCTAATTTGGTAGAATAGTTGGTAGCCTAGGCATAGTTGTATTTTTTGGCAATTAATATAGCAGGATCTACATCTCTTTTTTACTTCAAAAAAAAAAAATCATTATATAATATAAATTTTCGTTAAAAATATGAAAGATGATTTAATTTTTCAACATTTTTATATTATACAATTTAAACATTTCATTATAAAAATAGAAGATGACCGCACTTTTAACCAAACTTGGTTAATAATATGAATATAATATTTTTAAAATAAATATAAAACTAGCATACCCCTAAGCGAGAGAATGGGAATTTCGAAGTAATTTTAGGGAAGTTTCATATTAATGTTGTTAATTGAGATTATAAAGATATTGTAATTAAAATTTTTGTATTTAAACTTGTTCATGCTAATGTTGTTAACTAAGATTATAAAGATATTGAAATAAAAATGATTATATTTGAAGTTGGTTCACTATTTTGAAATTGATTAACACAATTTAACATATATAACATAATTTAACATATACGTATATTTTGTCAATTTCTTTGAATTAAATCTTTATGATTTTTAGAAAATAGTGTTTAGCTTTGCTAGAATTCTAAGTACTCTGAAAATATAAAGTTTTTAGTGCTTGAATATCTAGAATTTGTTTTCAACTTTATGGTAATAACCATATTTTCTTGTGGTTATGATTTGAAGTGAGTTGTATAGATTAAAATAACACTGCAATTGAGTTGGAAATTGATGTTGATAATACATTATGCATGTTGGTCTTCCATAGTCTTGCATGTTGGTCCTCCATAGTCTTTCTTTACATTGAATAAGAAGTGTATGGGTTAGAGAAATAACATTTTGAATGTACAACCTTCTTAAATGCATGTTGGTCTTCCATAGTCTTTCTTTTCATTTAATAAGAAGTGCTTGGGTTAGAGAAATAACATTTTGAATGTACAATCTTCCTAAATGCATGTTGGTCTTCCATAGTCTTTCTTTTCATTGAATAATAAGTGCTTGGGTTAGAGAAATAACATTTTGAATGTACAATTGTCTTAAATGTCTTTTAGTGACTATGGGGTGTTCACTTTGCGTTGGAATGAAAATGAGTCTTGATATTATAATAATATAATAATAATAAAGTTCATTTGCACACATGGTTAGCTCAGTGCTTCCTTGTTTTAGCTTCCTACTATATGTTTAACATGGTTAGCTCGGTGCTTCATTGTTTCAACTTCCTACTATATTTTTAACTTAGTATGCTATTTAATATTTTTAAGAATCTACACACATGAACCATAATTAATTTAGGTGGTTGAAGTTTCAAGTATGTATGGAAGATGTTTGATTCATAGAAGATTTTGAAATGTTCTCCTGAATGATTCCACACAAAACCAAGCTTGGTGTAGTGACGCTTGTTAAGCCAATGGATTTTAAAGGAACTAAGTGTGGTGTAGTGACACTTGCTAAGATAAGGGATTTTGAAGAGGTTTCTTGGAGAGAATGGTTGTCCCAAATACTCTGAAGAAAGTAAAACCCCCAAAAACCACCATAATTATATAAAACTTTATAGTTAAAAAAACCACAATACTATAAAATTTATAACAAAATAAGCATATTTTCAACCTAAAAAAATTAAGCCTATTTTTTTTTTTTTTT